>JAQQZT010000005.1:6675644-6695035 GCA_030068275.1 Clarias platycephalus | reverse complement strand
TGATGATGATGATGATGATGACTACAGCTGGTACCTTCTCCATGTTTGTTGCATCAGGTGTTTTTAACAGTAAATAAAAAACTAGTAGTTAAGTTTAGCTTTTATTTGTCTCAGAAACATTACATTACATGAGTATACAGTGAAATTCTTTTCTTTGCATGTCCCAGCTTGGAAGCTGTGGTCAGAGCGCAGGACCAGCCATAATACAGCAGACAGGGTCTACTCAACGATACTGATTAATAGGTTTAAATTGCTTTGGAATAATCAACACAGACATGCTTAAGTGCTTACATTTATAACACTGACAATTCGCTGTCTTCAAATTCCTTGATATATGAAGGATAAAATATTCATATACAGTTGTGCACAAATAAAGCTGTTGGTTGAGTTTAAATAAAAAAATAGCAAACTTTGGTGCTTTGATTGTGATTTGTGAATATCAGCAGAGTTATATGCAGATCTTCAAACCCTTGCAGATGCCTTGTGGACCTCCGGGGAAAAGGGTGCGCACTATTATGTTTTGATAAATCTTTGCTTTAGTCATGCATTGATTTCGTGCACTTTTTATTAGGTTGCATATGTTTTCGGCTTTCTGCAAAACAAAGTGAAAAAATAATAATTAAATGAATGAATGAACTGCAAGATCACCACAGTGCTGCTTAGTAAAATGCAACAACAGTGCTAGCTGTTGTGTTTACTAGATGCCTGGAAGACATTTATTTGCAAATTGCTTCAATTTATTTTGGAAAAATAAGCTAAATTATCTAAAACTATTATCTTTAAAATGTATTCATGTATCTTAAGTAAGCACTTAGTCAGGAAAGTAAGGAAAATAGGGTGGGGATACAACAGCTGCTAGTAGTGGCAACACCTCTATCTGACATCCAAACTTAGCTTTAAGCATGAGCATACAGACTTGAAACAAATCTACTTTAGATCTGAGCTTAAATGCAAACTGCGGTAAAGAATGTATTTTCCATCAATTTATCTATAGGTTCTTTCCCCACATTTGAGTAATTGAAAAGTTTGAGGTTATTTTACCTGCTGAATTTCGTTTATGACCAAAAACCTGGCCAACATCACTGACTCTTTGCACATGCAGCATTTATATGGAAATTTCTGCGGAAGAAATGAGACAACCCATAGTTTTGTGTAATTGACTCATAGAGTTGTTGTTTTTTCAAATTTAAGATGAAAACCATGAGGCTTGTCAGTTTTACCCATGTGACGTTTTCATTAACTTTCATCACAAGTTCCTCAAGGATTGCTGTTGGCTCCTCAAACTTCTGCAATCCATCAGACTCACTGGTCTCGCTGTGCGTGAAGACTGCAAATGCATCAAGATTTAATCAATTAAAATCTCACAAAATTCACACACTGCAGGTTCTTAAAACATAATTTGTATACATTTTTGGGGTCTTTTTTCTTTTGTCTGATGTTATTTTAGACTTTTTTAGGGTTCTTATAGTTTTCTACTTGGTTTTAAATCAAGATGAAAACACAAATTTAGTCTGTGTAGATTCTTAGTCATCCAGGTGGAGTATCTTGGAGTTATCTAAGTCTTTAGGGAAGGTGCGGGGGGGTGCAGGGCAGGGTGAGAGCTGAATGGAAGACAGAAGGGAGGGATTAGAGAGAGTCATTAGGTGTAATTAGTCATTAGGTGTAATGACCAGAGATTAAGGGGATTCCTTAAGTGTGGCTTTCATGGTGGACCTATGAAGAGGAATTGATCTTCCTTGGGATGGATGAAAGGGCAGCATGAAAGATAGGATACAGGTTGTGCCTAAGGATTTTACCACTTGTACGTAGATGGCTTCTTTTACCCCCCTCTCGCCCCATGTAAATGTTTTGCTGCATGAAAAAATCTTACAGCCCAAAACAAAACAAGTAACACTGTAAGACTGTCTTTTAGTAAAGACAATATCTTTACTAAATGTTTGATTAACATAAACATAAAATATCTTGCATTGCATTCAAAGGCTCTAAAAGTTGACCATAAATAGATGTTATTCACACTGATAACTTTAAGTCTAAAAACTTTGTAATTTTCAGTTTGATAAAACTTCACATGAAATTAAAATATGTCTGATAATGATATTTATATTTACGGATAAGCGAGGCCTGGATTATATACACACACATATATTTAGTTCTGAATTTAAAACAAATCAGTAAAAACTTAATAATAATAAAAGAAAAAGAAAAAACAGGTATTTTCTTCTATAAAACCGTATATAATATATACACATTTACTCATATAAAATTCAGTACCAGGTAAGTTTTTGGATCAGAAGTTACTATAATTTTGTCTCAGTATTCATATGAGAGCAATTTGTTAAGTCTTACAAAGGTTACTTTGGCTTGGTCAATTATACATTTATACATTCACATTAAACCATAAGGAACCCAAAAGTGCAACAAGAAAAATGGCAATGTGGAATATTTAATATTACGTTTGACTGCTGGATTAGATAAAGTTATAAAATTACTATAAGTTAGTGGTGTCTCTACAAAAGCATAAATATATCCACCAGTTACTAGTCAATTATTGCAATTGAACATAGTGTTCTTTATATGGTGCAGAGGTTTACAATTATTATAATGAGATTATTTCAAGTCCATTTTTAATGTCCAAAGAGTTCAGTTAAAATTCATGAAAAAATAAAACATTTAGGGTAAAAATCCACTTGAAGATGTTATTGTAATTGATTATTAATTATTATAATATTTTTTTAAACTTTGCATTCAATGTAGATTTGCAAGCATGTCTATTTTATGAATAGACAAAAAAAATAAATCATAACAAGAAAAGAACTGTAGACCTTGTTATAAGTTGTATATTGAAGCATCTTACCTGAACTTGCCAGAAACACAGCAAAATAAAAGACATAAAACATTTTCAGATTTTTCTTGTGCAACAAACACACTGGGTAATAAAGTTAGATATCTTCTTTTGCTTAAGCATTATTTTCTCCTCAAGCCCAACCCCATTCTCTCTCTCTCTCTCTCTCTCTCTCTCTCTCTCTCTCTCTCTCTCTATTGATCAGTTTTCTCCCTCTAGCAACAAAGTCCCATTGAATCAAATAATTTCTGCATATTTATAGAAGGTAAAATCTGAGCATATAATACATATGAGCATAACTCATAGCTTTTTGTTAAAACTTGATTAGGGAATTTAAATAAACTCAAGCAAGGACAGGACATTTTAGAACCACAACTTGTCACACTGAACTAACCTTTAAAAAGTGTTTTTTATTTAAAATTGTCATTTATACTTGTATTAACAGTTGAATTAAATTTCAGTCAATTTTGGAAAAGTCCAACAAAATATTTTACAGCATATCTTAAAGCCTACATTAAAAATAACTTGAAGACGTTATTGTAACTGATTATTTTTTTTTTTTTTAAACTTTGCATTCAATGTAGATTTGCAAGCATGTCTATTTTATGAATAGACAAAAAAAATAAATCATAACAAGAAAAGAACTGTAGACCTTGTTATAAGTTGTATATTGAAGCATCTTACCTGAACTTGCCAGAAACACAGCAAAATAAAAGACATAAAACATTTTCAGATTTTTCTTGTGCAACAAACACACTGGGTAATAAAGTTAGATATCTTCTTTTGCTTAAGCATTATTTTCTTCTCATGTGTAACCCCATTCTCTCTCTCTCTCTCTCTCTCTCTCTCTCTCTCTCTCTCTCTCTAATGATCAGTTTTCTCCCTCTAGCAACAAAGTCCCATTGAATCAAATAATTTCTTCATATTTATAGAAGTTAAAATCTGAGCATATAATACATGTGAGCATAACACATTAAAATTTGTTAAAATTTTTAATAAACTCAAGCAAGGACAGGACATTTTAGAAACACAACTTGTCACACTGAACCAACCTTTAAAAAGTGTTTTTTATTTAAAATTGTCATTTATACTTGTATTAACAGTTTAATTAAATTTCAGTCAATTTTGGAAAAGTCCAACAAAATATTTTACAGCATATCACAGTATAAATGTTTACCCTTTGACATGTTTACAGAGCGTGCATTAAATGCTCTAGCTAATTACAGTACATCAATTAATTATTAATTAAACTTATTTGCAATTCAGTGCAGTAATCAAAAATTAAAAATGGAAGAAACAATGGAAGAAATAGTAACATCAAAAATATGATTGTTAAAAATATACGTAATTATAAATGTACAATTTATTATAAAATGAAATCTATTCTTAAACATTTCTAGTAGTTTTAAGGTTGAATTTGTTATTTCAGCGGCAGTCATTTTGCTAATTTCCAAGTAATAAAATAAGACATTATTATAAATTATTATAATATTCGCCTACATATTAGTTGCACTTATGTTTTATTTTGTCATTTTTAAGCTAACCCACATTAGAGGATGTGGGTCTAATACATGCACAGTTTTATGTGCCGACATGTGTCTCTGGGGGTGTTTCCAGGCAACAACTTTTGGACAATCTTGTTCTTGAGTTTCCCACCAAATTGCAAACATTTCATTTTCAAAGTTATGATGAACATGCTGCAAAACTTGTTTATATTCTGTAAAATAAAAAAAAGACAGATAAGGCAATGTATGTTTATGATAGAATAATCGTCCAAACAAAAACAAAAAATTCAGTATGTTTCAGGAGATCGGTTCACAAACAGAGAATTGTGTTTATACCCCATATATGTTGATGCCAATCAAATGCTTGTACTGTAAGTGACATTCGGTGCATATTTTGATTAACCAATTAGTACAACTTTTAAAATCACTGAAAGCTGAATGCAAATTGACAGTATGCAAACATTTTACATGTCTTACTTCGATTATTTACTTGCTTTTTAAGTGTACTTACATATTTATTTCCCTACACTTTTATTCATATTTACTTAAATTTTCACATGCCTTTTTATTAGATAGCTTTTTAACTAGTTAAACTTATTTATTCAGTTGCTTATTTTTTACTTACATCTTTATTCCATTAATGAACTCAATAACTTAATTATACTTACTAATTAATTGCTTATATACTTTATCTACTTGTTAAAAAAAACAAGTAATGTTCTGAAGTAATAATGTAAATCAACCCATGTTGATTTGTTTTTATCAAGTTCTTACTTATGTTTGCTTTTATATATGCTACATTATTACTCATGTATGTATCATCCATTTTGGTTTTAATACTCACACTGGTCATTAAACGTATTAGTCTAGATGGTAATACATCATTATAAAAAGTCTGAAATCTGACATTGGGACAAATGAACAATTTCAGAGAAAATGAAGCTCACAACCTTTCCTGAAAAGGCTTTACATGTGATCAGCTGGTAAAACTATTTCAGATTTGTTTATAGTCACATAGCCCCATAGTGATGTTATCATAATGCCTCTTTGCTGAACATTATCTATCAATATTTAAATTACAGTACACTGATATGATGAAATTCAACAAATTTAATAGATCTTACCAACTGGATCTTGAGATCAAGTTTGGGCTTAGTTTGTTTTACAAAATCCTGGCAAGTGCAACAAAATAATGGGTTCTTCTGCCACTTCGGTGGAGGAGCATGCATAGGTGTCTACGGTACAGAAAAAATAAATCTGCATGTAGTAATTAAAGTTATCCATTTTGGATTATTCTATACAAGCATATTCATATATTCTTAATTCTTGTTTCATAAGTATTGTTAACATGTTACACCCACAGTTTTTGTTGCTGTTGTTCATATTTTCCAGAATATATAAATTTTTTATTTACATACTTTTTGGTTCCCCTCATGGTGGCCCCTCTTGATGCTCGATGAACTCAAGATCATATTGGGTTTTGTGTGAGAATAAATACCACCATGCTCAGCAGAAACCACTGTACATGAAAAATATTTATCATTTAATATGGCTAAATAATATCAATATCAATAGTTTTGTTTACTTACATAATTACTTACATACTTACATTGTTATCTATACACATAGTAGAATCCAAAAGTCTGAAATCAGTTGTGGAAAATACATGCAAAAAATTCACCAAGCTAATATTTCTTATTCAAAAAAGGAATTATTTAAAACTTTTATTTAAAGGTTTTGTTCGTTTGTTAAATTTGTTATGAATGATGCTTCAGACCAATTTAAGTGCTCTGAGTGTTACAGTATGTTTTACTGCCTCTGTCTTTTTGTACCTTTTTATGTGCCAAATAACTTTGGTGCATTTTTTAATTTTATTTTTCAGAAATGAAGCTTTAAAAAAATATTTTTCTGATTACAAGACTGTTGGATCCTGTTTTATCTAGTTTGACAGTCATTAAATAAATCTTAATATACATTACTACTTATGACTTTCTTACCTGAGATCATTAGTAGAATGCTGATGTGAATTACGGATGACATACTCCTCTTTTTAGTTTTAAATTTTACAAATGATATTTGTAATGCTGAACAAAATTAGGCCACAGCTCTCCTCTCATGTTCTCTCTCTCTTTCTCTCTCTTTCTCTTTCTCTCTCTCGCCTATGTTTCTTCCCTTTTCCTGGATGACTAAAGACTCTCAGCCACATCTACTCTACATTAGCAGAAATTTTTAACCACCTCAAACTTTAACCACCTCAAACTGTTTATTTATATTTAATTTTATTCATGATACTGTATATCAGTAGCTGTTTTTTATGGTGATAATGTAAAACCAGAAAGTTTAGATCTTGATTAGTTGTTACTTTGGGCAGATGTGTAACGCAATACATCAAGTACAAATGCTAAACTTTTTGTACATAGTTCATACTTAATGTTAAGAAAAATGGTTTTATATTAGTATTTAAATAGCACCAACAATGAAATTTGTTTATGACATATGAAATAAAATAAATTAAGAAGATATAGCAAAAAATAGGATAAAGGTAAACTAAAATAAAATAAAGCTAAATATAAGAAAATAAACACACTAAAACATGTAAAAAACAACAAATAAACAAAACAAACAGACACATAAAACAAGATGTATAGATTTTTATATTATTCATTTATTTATAATCTTTTAGACGTTCATGTACTTAAGTATTTTTATTTGTTGTTATTATTTGATTTTCACACATTATTATTTTCCATTCCTATTGATTTAAACTATTACATATATGTAAAAAAAAATCTTTTTTTACAATATTTATGACTAATAAACTAATTAACCAACCAATTAACAAACTAAATATGTAAATTATAATAAAAAGATTTCAGACAGTTTGTAAATGAGAGACAGATATTGTATGGGGACAAAGTGTCAGGGGACAGTAAAAAAGAATATATAAATATAAATAATATGTAAACTCCTGGGATAAATATGGCATCATGCCCTTACATATAAAAACATTAATAAATCATTTAAAAAATGAACACGTGTACATAAATGGATCACATAACATTTAATGTATAGCAATAAATGAATCACATGGGAAAAATGTGAAAACTACATAAATCTTATAAAATTGCCCATGTAAATAAATAAATTCAATGAAAATTAAATTGACCCTAATAACAAAAACATTAGCAAAACCTCATGTAAACAATATATCATGATAAGTCACTTGATTAATTTTTTTGACTTGAGACTTGATATACACAACCTCAAGCATTAAACGTGATTTAATAAGTGTAATAGCAATGTAATGGCAAAGAAAACACTCACTTTTCTCCTAAAACCCATATTTAACTGTTTTATGTGATTAAAAAGACATTTAAACAATTTTAATATTAGCTGATATATTTTTTTTTAATTATAAACAGTTATTAGAAAGTTGAAGAATTGCTTTAAGATACATTGAGGAAAGAAGGACTTGAAAAGTGGGAGCGTAAATAATTCTTCAATAAAAAAATGATAACATTTGAAATATTTTGTGCATTTGTGTATATTTGTGTAAAAGATATTCTTGTTCTAACATGCCCTACACCAACAGGTGAAGATAACTAGCTGAGAAAGACACCCATCAGTGTGTGTGAACAAACACAGAGCAACAGAAATACTGTATATTACATCAGAATAAAATTAATTAGGTTAAGATTAATATTTTCTTTCCACATATTTATAACACATATTTATTTTCTGACATGCTTTTAAAGGGGATCTGTTAGGGAACCAAAAATCCATTACATCTCTGTGTAACGATCCTGCTTTCTTCAAGCAAGATTCCAGATGATAATCTATAAATAAATGACATGTTGAACACAATTTCTAAAAAAAAAAAAAAAAGAGAGAGAAAGAAAGAAAAAAAAAATCACAGTTAGTGCAAAACATATTGTAATCAAGAATGAAGTGTCACATTTCAGGACACATTTTTTAATTGACTTCTCCTACTTGTTGGATTTATTTAAATAATTCAGCATTTAAATATTTATATGTATTTATATTCTATTTAAGCATTTACTAAAATCCCTTTGTCTTTCAAATCTTATAATTGGAAGTAATAGTTACATTTTGATGTACATGTTCTGAATGGCTGCTAGTGTATTTCAGGCCAGTTGTCATGGTGTTCTAGGTGGTTGCTAGTGTTAGGGAGTTGTTATAGTTTTTCTTCTAAATGCCAGAATGTTGTTAAAGGATTGCTAGGGGGATGCTGGACAGTTGAGGTCTACCGATGTTGTTTGTTATTGTATTACAAGTATTCATTAGCAGTGGTATTATATGTGTTTGCTATGGTGCTGTGTATTCCCTTTATTGCTAGTGTGTCATTTTTCATTTTGGCGTGAATTTTTGTTGAAATCTTTTTTATTGTTTATTTTACTTTTGCTACCATACTGTACAGACTCTCATTAGATATCATGTCTGTTAAATTTTCAATCTTTGATTGGTCAGAAGGTGTTGATTAATTTTCGATTTATCAGTAACAGTATCTCTCTGTCAAACCACCCTGTTGTTGATTATTTTCCCATAACAGCATGCCGAATTTATTCATCTTTACTTTAAATCAACCTAGATCAGATATTCTTACCTCAAACACAATAACTTTTGCCATTACCTGATAAAGCTTTCTGGAAATTGAGGGCATCACCTTCCTCACAAGCCTTTTACAAGAGAGACAGCGGATTATTCCTTTCTGAAAATAGCAACAAAATTTTCCGTGTAATTATTAAAAGTGGGGATTTCTTTAATATCATGGATTTTAGAATTTTTATAGTTCTTGGTATGCTGTAAAATTTAGAGCACATTTTAGGGCATGAATCTTATAGTTTACAAGAAAAAACTGAGACTTAATTATAATAATTATTACTATTGTACTATGTACTAAACACTTTTACTAGACACAGTTTATAATATTTTGTTTAAATAAAAAGTAAGACAACTTAAAAAAACATTATGTTATCATACAGTAATATATGTATTAGATTTAATTACTTTAATGTAAATTTCTTTAATGGTAAATTTTTACCAATATGGCTTTTTAAAAATATTTTAAATAATAAACCTATGCTTCCACTGTTTTTATCTGTCCTAAAAATGTGAAATGTAAACTGACATTAAAAAAGCTTTACAAATAAAGATTGTCAAAGCTTAAGACATTCAGAAGGCTTACTTTTAACTTTTATTAGGCAAAAATAACAAATAAACAAATTAAACAAATGAATACTGTCACGGCATGTGCCTGGGATGGGCATACGCCTAACTCTGTTATCGCTCCTCGCTCACTCTGTAGGCTCCCTACGCAGGCAACCCCCCTTCTGCAGGTGCGCGAGGTTGGGCCAGCTGGCAATAATCAAAATTAATGGTCCTCGAGCTTTCTCCGCATTATAAAAGTTGAGTCCAGGGTCCAGAAGCACAGCAAAGTGACAACAACAGACTTTAAAGGTGAGAAATGTCACCCCTTTGATCTCTGCAAGACGGACAGTGCGTGAAAGAACTGCTCGAGCTCCCGCAGCACCTTCACTTCCGTGTATAGCCCGCCTTTACATCCCCACCGCTGAAGAGGAAAAGGCCGCAGAGAGGACTGCGTTCAGGCCCCTGATCCCAGCCAGGAAAGCTGCCCAGCCGACGGACGTCCAAGGAGAGACTCCCGCCTGTGGGTGTGCCCATAGTAAGCTGGAATAAGCTTGGCTCGCATTCAGCGGGAGAGGTCGCCCTCATGGGAGCCTGCAGGAGCTCTACCTCTGCGTGCTCCAGTCTGCAACACTGTCCACTGCCGCCTATCGCTATCCGTGTGCCCACATGCCAGACAATGCCTCCGAACCTGCACGTGCACACCTTCACTTTTTTTCTTCCCTTTTAATCCTTCCACCCTCCTTTAATCCTTCCTTACCCAATTTTACCTAAACACTAAGAAAGATCAGAATTAATACATGACTAAAATGTGATTTTTCCATTACAGTGAGTACATTAAAACAGCCAAATTCTTTAAATCTTGGTTTTTATAATGTTTTACCCATTAAAATAAATAAAATATAGATGCATTTCATAAATGAAATACAAAATTCTCGCAAAGTGTACAAGAAAACTTTTTTTTTTTTTAAAGTTTCTAGGCAGTTGCTAGAATGTTGCTATGGTGTTGATGTTATCGTACAGGTTTGACATGGTGGTGCTTACTGTTTTCCAGCTGGTTGCTAGACTATTGCTAGGTGCTCAGGTCTTGCTGAGCTGTTACTAGTGTAGTGAAAAAGGACAATTTATTCAGGAAAAAATGGGGTAGGAAAGGGTTAAACGAGGGAGGACGGAAAGAAAGGGAAGGAATGAATGTGTACGTGCAGGTCTGGTGGGTAGTGCCCCGCTGGGATGCGGACACAGGCTGGTGAACAGTGGGTGCACGCCGTGACAGTTGCTATGGTATTAAAGGTACTGATGCTACAGCATTGGTCTGGTTTTCATGGTGATGGCCAGAGTATTATCATGATGTTCTGAGTGGCTGCTAGTGTATTTCAGGCCAGTTGTCATGGTGTTCTAGGTGGTTGCTAGTGTTAGGTAGTTGTTATAGTTTTTCTTCTAAATGCCAGAATGTTGTTAAAGGATTGCTAGGGGGATGCTGGACAGTTGAGGTCTACCGATGTTATTGTATTACAAGTATTCATTAGCAGTGGTATTATATGTGTTTGCTATGGTGCTGCTAAGAATTTTCCGGTGGTTGCATTGTTAAAACATTGCTAGGCAGTTGGTTTTCTAGGTGGTTAAGACTTTTGCTAGGTAGTTGCTAGTAGTTATGTTTAAGGTCCTTGGACTAGAGTATTGATAAGATGTTGCTATGTTTCCATGGTGATTACTGAAGTATCACTACTGTAGGTTGTTTCTGGTTGCTGTAATAGGAAATTCCAGATGGTTACAAGAGAGTTGCTATGGCAATCTGTGTGGTTACTTTAGTGTTGCTAAGATGTCAATGTCCAAATGGTTGCTAGTGTGTTTTGGAGCAGTTGCTGTGGTGACCTAGGTGATTGCTATGGTGTTACAATAGAATTATGCTAGGGTGTCGCTTTTGTTTTCCTGGTAAATGCTGCTGTGCTGCTCTAATGATTGCTAGAGAGTCACTAATATGTTGCTAGGCATTTGCAATGGTACGTGATGTGGTTGTTACAGTGCTGTTTAGGTGTTGCTATGGTATAATCAATAAAGCATTGCTAAGGTGCTGCAGACTGATGGTTTAAGTATCTGAAAAATTTTTCAACACCATTTTTTATTTGTGTGTTATTATTTAATACTATCTATAAAATCAAACTCCCACCTCATCGACATCTTCATGCTTGTGTGGTGAACTGTCATTTCTGCTCAAGAGTTCAGTCTTGTTTTTCAGTTCATGAGAAACACTGCAACTATCTGTGACAACTGCTGAATAAAAATGAACAAAAATAATGTTTATAATCAACTTGCTCTGTAAAACATTAAAGAATGCAAAAATGTACTCACATAAACATAAGAGGAGAAATCCAAGCTGAATTACAGGCAACATTTTTTCACGCCAGTCTCTTAAAAAATGCAGCAATTTGTCTAAAACAATTGAAGAAAAAAGAAAAGACTCGAGTCAGAGTGAGCTCTGAAGAGAAATGGCTGCATTTTGTGGTTAAAAGTGTGTTTTCTAAAAAGTGCTGATAGTTACAGCAAAAAACCACAATGCCGTGAAAGTGTGTCATCAAAAAATAAAAAGAAGAAACAAACTGAAAACCTGTAAGCATCTTTTGGGAACATGTTTGTAGTATTATGTATAAGAATGAATTTTATACCAATTTTTCGTTTATAAATAATCTCTCTTGTAAATAATTATTGACAGCCACAAAACAAGATATAAATTAATTTGTTCCTTTTTTTCTAAATAAAATATTAATTTTTCTAAGTGTTTCTACATACCATAGATGTCTAGAAATCAAATATTCATAAGATAGCGCCTGGATACTTGCAACACTGTTTTATAATACTGTAATAATAATAATAATAATAATAATGATAATAAATGAAAGAACTAGAATTTAGACAGGTTTAAAGACATGCAGGCTTAAAATAGTTTTTAAATGTTTTTTGTTCTCCTACAAAAGCTTAGGTGCCCAGGTAATTATATACTGCATATACAGGTGAAACTAGAGAAATTTGAATATCGTGCAAAGGTTCATTTATTTAAGTAATGCAATCTTAAAAGATGACACTAATATATGAGATAGACTGATTACATGCAAAACAAGATAGTTCAAGCCGTGATTTGTCATAATTGAGATGATTATGGCATACAGCTCATGAAAACCCCAAATCCATGGTTGCCGCTGGCACTGCCAAGTAAGACCCTGTAAGATTTTTTATCAACCAATCACAACCAATTGCTTGCAACGGGTTGACATAGCCGTGTGGGGTCAACCACAACTCCTCACTATAAAAAAGTTTTTTGTACTTTCCTTACTCAGAGTTACTCAGATTTTCCTAAATCACTTTTGGTCTAGGACTCCCAGTTAGGAATTTTTAGGCTAAGATAGGAGCTCTCTGAGAGAATTCTAAGGAGCTTTGTGAAAACACAAAAGAAGGAATGACTCCCTCCTCTCTTATTTGAGAGGGAGGAAGGCTACTGTGTGGAACAAATTTTACACACACACAACGGAAACACTTCTTTATTGGAAAACTTAACAAGAAACCTCTCTAATGACACTTGAAAAATAAAACAAATTAACCTACACATTACCTTTGAAAAGAATCACGACAGAGCAGTGGGCCGTTAGAGTGTGTGTGTGTGTGTATGAAGGCGAGAAGAGGAGGGAAGGGGGAAACTGTCTATTGACAGTGTCTAATAGTCGGTGTGCATGACTATTCATGCACACAGACTATTCAGTTAGTCAGTTAGTTGACAGAGAGAGAGAAAATGGATCTTTAACCTCTCTAATGACACTCGCTTTGCTTTACACATTCGCACACACGTGTATTATAATAAAGAGTACATGCAGAAAATAAAAATTGCTTTACGCGCACACGAGTGGTCACAGTGTTATAGTAAACAGTACACACGCACAGATCTGAATATATGAGTATAGAGAATATATAAGACCGAGCATGATAGACGATTACCCACGATGCCGCAGCGCGCGAGAGAGAAGAACCATTGGCTCAGTTGTGATCATGTGACGCTTGGCGTCAAAACAAGAAGTGCATGCATGCTACATGATACTCAATGATACTTGGTACTTAGACTCGCTTGTTTAACAAGACAAAATTTATTTTAAAATTTTGCTCGTCTTGCAGAACGCTCGCAAACCAGGTTACCCGCAATCTGGGGTTCCACTGTATTACAATATAGATTTAAAAACAAATAACTTTTTTAAAAAAGAAAAGAAAAAATTATATATCAGAAGTAAGTTGTTTCAAACAGTTTTTACATATATAAAGTAAAATGTAAACAAATCCTGATTTTTTTTTCTTTCAACTAGCTAACAACTTTTCATTGTGTATACTGTAAATATTAGCATTGTGATGATCTAATAATTTAGATCACATACTGTAAAAAGATAAATGTATCATACTGTATACAAAGTTGCTTGAATTTCTTATTCAATTATGCTTTTGTGTGTCTTCCATGTGTCTGTTTTATATAAAAATATAAGAAATATTTATAAAAATATAAAACGTCTTTTATAAATGTATAAATCTTTTACTTCTTTTAATAATAAGAACACAAGAAAAAATTATATGTTAATTAATTTGTTTGATACATTTTTCATTCTGCACAAGTAAATATTTTCAGGGTTTTATTAAAACAGCTTCTTATTTTAATTACGATTAATTAGATTTCTTTAAAAAAAAATCATATTTAGTTCATAATTGTATGAATAACATAAAAATCTTAATCAAGTACACAACAATTATGATACATTAATTATGCTGTATCAGAAAGTTTTATTCTTTACAAAATCATTTTCAATATTTCAATCTATATGCATGTTCTTACAGAATTGCAATATTTAATTAAAATGTCAATTAGTAATATTTAAACTATTTAAAAGAAATTACATTTAAATTTTTACTTAAACATTTACAATTTTATGATAATCTTTGTATTCACTAATCAACAACAAAAATGTTTTAATCTACTTCAGAATTTAAAAAAAAAGTTTTTACCAATTTGAAATTTTTCAAAAGTTAACAATTCCAGTTATAATGTATGCAAATACATAAAAAAAAAAGAGAAAAAAACACTTAGAATATTTTAGCAGTTGAAACTGAAAAGAAATGACACAATAAAATAAAAGGACCCATATTATATACAATTATTTAACATTAAAAAAAATTACATTTACATTTTTATTTGTAAAACTTCGTTTGCAGAATGACAAACATTCTCATTAGACAACTGTTATGTTTTTTTCTGGATTGTTACAATTAGATTAAGGATTAGTACAAGTAGCTCATTACTTAATTTTTAAGAAATTCTTAAGAACGTGCTCAGACTTTGCTAGCTTGCCAAGGAAGTTTGCAACGGCTCGAGGGCCAGGATGTCCTGCTAACATATTGCCATCATTTGACATGTGCCCTTGGCTTGCCCAGGAAAGATTTCTATAATTAGCTTTGTTTTGAGCTTCCAGCCTGTTGTGAAGCAGGGATGGCGAAATTGTTGTCGAAATTTCATGCAATTTTTAAATATCATCTGAAAAGAGAAACGAGAAAGTAAATTAAATGAAAGAAATTGTATGTAACTTTTGTTCAATTTTGTTCATGGTACAGTCACAACAAATGTAAACAAATATGTAACAAATGTAACATGTAAACACATGGTAAATTATGATTGTTACAAGTATTTATACAACATCTTTATTTATACAACAGAGGATAGGACAGCTGAACAAGCCAATACTGTATGCTATTGCAGGAAATTATTTCACAATACACTTTACTGAAAATTTAGTGGTCAATGTAAGGTACTTCTACTGAACTTCTCCTGGAATTCTATTACTTCCATTAATACTTTTTATTTATGCAATGTATTTGAATTCAAATTACTGAATTTTTTCTAGTTTTATTTCATATTCCTTTACATTGTGTTTGATGTGTGTTTTACTTTAACGTCAGACACATTAAAATGTCATATCATTTTATGTTTTTTTATTACTGAACTTTGCTTAAAGTTGAGAATAAAGTGGAGAAACACTTATGATAAAAATCCAGATTCAAATTATGTCTATTAAGTGTTTTAGTAAAGTGTCATAATTTGTTTTTAATTTATGTTTTTAATGATTGTTTTCTAATTTTAGTCTATTTTTATTTTATTTTATAATTTTCACCATTTGTTCTGTATTATACGAGGCAGACAGGAGGAAAGCATTACATAAAATAAATGTGCCATGTAATGGGCAAGTTTTATAAAAGGTTAAAGTGTTTAAAGTTGTGTGGGCAAGAAAAAAAACAAAAACAACAAAAAATACAAATGCTCAGATTTTAATTTAATAAAAACTGTGATAAAACAATAAAGTTGCAAAGAAGATTTGTGTGGCCTTTAAACATATTTCAAGTAAAAAATAATCTTTATACAACATTATACAATATAGAAAAAGCAAAAATCAATTAAAGTAAAAAAAAAAAATCTGCAACTGCTTTTACCTTTGCAATATTCCTCTGAAATCTGTTCATTACTGCATTCACAATTATCTTGCATATCATACACTTAATAAATCCTGCATCCTGAAAAAAATATGCAAGAATATGTGCTTTTATTAAAGTTGCTTTACTAAAAAAATTTTAATGGACTCAGAAAGGAGAGCTATTTATATATATGAATATACACCCATCAGCCATAACATGCCATAACAGGTGTGTTGAATCACATATAATATCAATTATATAGCAGTAAACTGGTCACAGGATCATGAGCACCCAAGGCTCATCCATGCCTGCAGGTGTTCAAAGTTGTGTATCCAGCCTCCAGATTCCCCAGATCTGAATCTGAAATCCCAATCCATGTGATGCGCTAAACAAACAAGTCTGGTCCATGGAGGCCCCACCCTGGCACCCACAGCATACAAATGATCCACTGCTAACACCCCGGTGCCAGACACAGAGCACCAGAGGCCCTGCAGAGTCATGCCCTGAGGGACCAGAGCTAGGTGGTTTTAATGTTAATGGTATATCAGTGTAAATAGAAATAAATTAATTTAACTGTGAAAAACTGTGTTTTAATATGAAAAACACTCTAATTAACCACTCAGAGCTACACAAACCTTAGTGTGACTGCTTTTCCCCTGAGTCGTTGCCACAAAGAAAGTCGTATTTAACATTCCTGTTTCTGTCGTGTCCAGGAACTGAAGATTTTGTGGGATATGCTCACCACGTAAAACATCTGTTTAAAATGATTTTACATAGTCAGTTAATATTTACAGTATTTCTATGAAGCACCTAATTATAGGGTCCACCCCCCCCCCCTTCTTCTTCTTGATCCATGTCCCTTTAGGCATTCCATATATTTGTTAATGTTTAAAATAATTTAGCTATAACATAGACATATTGTATATTAAACTTTGATTAAACTTTGAAATGGGAATGCACAACTGTTAACACCGTACATAAATATGTACACTGCTAGGCAATTTTTTTCAGAATCCTGTGTAATATTTTTGGTCACACTTCTATTAATGGTGGTTTTTTTCCCACTCTATTTGCCGGTAAACAGTAATAAAATCAACATTTAAAAAGTGTTCAAAAAGATAGCACTTTTACTACTAGCTTAAAATAAATCTTCTGCTTCCAAAACTGTACTTACTGTACTTTCATGTCAGGTTTATGTCAAGATATAGTACTAACATCAATTTTATTACTACTGTAAAGTTCTTTAGAGTGCTATGGAAATAGATAGGAAGACAACATATAAATGAAAAAATGGTTTCTGACCTGAGCAGACCAAAAGCAACACAATGTGAAACACTGCCCGTATTTTCCCCATCATCTTCTTATTACATGTGTTGATCTATCCTATAACAATTTATTAAGCTAAGTTACAACTTTTTCGACTACTTGTTTCAGTGTTTCTGTTTATCATGTTGTGGAGTTTGTGGCTTTTCACGAAAAGTGCTGATACCACAACGGCTAAACTGCAGTGATGTTAAACCTCGCCAGGCATCAGATCTGCTCATGCAGATGTTTCGAGTGTAGACTTCTTGGCAGAGATAGAAATATTCAGTAACAAGGCTCCGCACACACCACACACTCACAAAGCAATTTAATTTTTGCTGATTCAGGTACAAGTATGTTTTTTTCCTAGTTGAAAGGAAAAGATTAAGCTGTGAGATACCAGTTCAACCCACTGCATCACTAGAAATAACAAGAAATAGAATAGGATATGGTTTACTGTCAAATAAATGGGAAGAACATTTAACTGTTTAACTGTTAGGTTGCCTGGGAGAAAAAAAAAGTTCTGCCTGGCTGTCCTGGTGTTTGGTGCTCTGTAAATAAAGATGGCTCTATGGCGATAATCCTTTCAGCAGTTCGAACCGTCCTTTGTAGTCTTCCGATGTCTGATTTAATCCTGGTCATAGGACCACAAGCAGCTAGAAGTAAGCTTTCTGATCACACTTTAACTTTAAATGGCCTTTCTGTTCCATCAAGTGCAACCGTGTAGATCACTTTCATTTGAAGTACAGTACATGTAGATAATATTACCAGGATAGCATTCTTTTTGAAGCACATGTAAACCTAAATAAATATTGCCAAGATAAGAAATATATTGTCACTAAATGATGCAGAAAAACTAGTTCATGCTTTTATCACCTCTTGGTTGGACTATTGTAATGCCTTACTGTCTGGTTGTTCAGCTAGGTGCATAAACAAGCTTCAGTTAGTCCAGAATGCAGCAGCGAGAGTCCTCACTACACCAGAAGATATGAGCACATCACCCCTATCTTATCCACACTGTATTGGTTCCCTGTGAAATTCTGCATTGATTTAAAAATACTACTATTGTAGTATAAAGCATTAAATGGTCTTATGATCCGCCACGCCTACTTCGATCAAAGGGTGCAGGCTGCTTCTCAGTACCATGTATTATGAAAACTACAGCTGGGGGCAGAGCTTTTTCTTACAAAGACCCAAAGTTATGGAATAGTCTTCCAATTAATGTTCAGGACTCAGACACAGTTTCAGTGTTCAAGTCTAAGAAAACAATTTATTTTGCCAAGCATTTTTGTAAATAGATTTGCCTTAGGTAAAGGAGCAGATCTGGGGGACTCATGGACGTAGAGTATTACGGTGAACTGGTATGCTGTTTAGATGCTGTCTTCCCCACTCTCATTGATCACTCAGGTTTGTTGATGGTGAAGTGATTGGTTTCTTTACATCTCAGGGAGCCCTCATGTCTGTGTTTCCTTTTGGCTCTCCCTTTTAATTACGCTGTCATAATTAGTCCTGCCGGAGTCCCTGCTTGCACTCTGCACTAAATATGTTTGACTGTGACCATACCTACAGTAACTGCCATCGCTCCTTCTCTTCTGCTCTCTCCTCTTCTCTCTCTTCTCCTCTCTCTCTCCCGCTCTCTTTTTCCCTCTACCTGTCCCTCTGTCGAGCTATACATGTCGCTCCTGAGCTGCCAGTGATCCAGACCCCCTCTGCCCCTTGGAGCTGTCTGACTCGTCCTGGTGTCCTGCTCTTGGTTGGAGATCTCATCGCATGGATGCCCGCGTGGTCTGCCTGGAATGTGCGTGGTGACTGGGGACGGTTCCACTTTACCATGAAGACGGTCCTGTCCTCTGCTGATGCAGACAGCTGTTCAGTCGCTCAATAGTTCAGGACTGGAGTTTCCTACAGTCTACCTGAGCCTTCAAGAATGAACTAGACTCCATTTTAACTTTAACATACTGAAGTCTCACACAGTATGAATGCAGATCAATCCCTGCTATCCCCTGTTTTACCCAAATGAGGATGGGTTCCCTGTTGAGTCTGGTTCCTCTCAAGGTTTCTTCCTATTACTATCTCAGGGAGTTTTT
>JAQQZT010000005.1:6640702-6651378 GCA_030068275.1 Clarias platycephalus | reverse complement strand
TTCATTGCGCCCCACCTGTCATGTCTGTATTCCCCACTAGTGGGGCGCGCCCCACACTTTGAGAACCACTGCCCTAAGCGGTCATCCTTGTGTGTGTGTATTTGTGCTGAACAATCAGAAGCAGGTGAAGGAAAAAGCCGGGAATGCAGAGAGGGACTCCCGTCTGAGGCCACACCCAGTGGAGAGCTGGAGGAGGCCGGCTGGACAGGTCTACCGGAAAGAAGAGTGACCATTAGGGTACGCAGGAGCCGCTGCCCACGGGGGCCCACTCTGCCTGCTGCTATCGCTCGCCTGCTTGTGCCCGCATGGCAGCTGGACGTGCACGTGCACACACCTCCTTCACATTCTTTCCTCCCCTTTATTTCCTTCCTCCTTAAAACCTTTTCCTTCCCCATTTTTCTAAAAATAAATTGATCCTTTTCCCCTAAGACCTCACCTCGTGTCCATGGCGCTGCCTATGCATCAAACCCGTCACATTTGTTTAAAAGAAAATAACTAGGTGAAACAATCTATTTAATTAATCATGTCATTAATGACTTTGTAAGTAAAAATAAAGATAAAAAAGCCTTTTAATGGCTCATTAATTGACTAATACCTTTATTTACCTGCAGCGATTGTCTGATTAACTATAAATAAGTTTATTGATGCTCTTAGCTCAACTTTAACGCTGCATAAAATATGTTCAGGGAAGTTTATGTCTTTAATAATCAGAGAACAGACAGGTAATCAAAGTACAGTAGGTTATTGAAAGGAACAATTCAAACAAACAAACACACACACACAGAGGAATTTGCTTACATTTAAAGTGCATTATTCAGGTTTTGCCCTCTAGTGGCTAAGTAGGTGAAGTACAATAATATGAAAAAAAAATCTTTAATCCTGCAAAAATGCCTCTATTCCTGGACAATTCATAAACTGTAAATACCATAAATATAGGCTAGATTATATCAGGGTGGCTGTGCATTTCTTCTAATATCTAGCTAATTAACATTAACAATACCAACTCCCTTTAGCCATGTCCATTTATTACAATTCATAACTTACAACATGTAATTTAATTTGACTTATCATTTAGTCGGTTTCCTGGTGTTAGCATTTCAGCATGACACTGTGGTGTTGCAGTTCTATGAATGACCACTAGGTTCTAAAAAAGTGGTCAATGTTAAAATGTTCAACTTTACAACAGAAATAAACACGCTAACAGCCTGGCTTTGGTCTAGCTATATTTCTTATTCAGGACATTTTTATGTGACTCAGTTAAAATTATAGTAAGCCATACATTTATGCATTATTGGGACATGGCCAATTTAAGAGACAGCTTCATTGCAAAACCACTAGCTGTCGGGTATGCATCATTTTAGCTGACTAGCTGACTGGAATCTTTGTATTTTAACTTACCACAGGAAATGTATGAGTTCACACGGGACAACATGTAAGATATGGATGATGGAGTATAAACAAACATAAAGTAACGTTAGTAAACACAGATTAGCACTCTGCTTGGAAATGCAGTCCATCAAGTTGGTTTTCTCAGCTCCATAATATATATTTTTCCAAGGTTATCTGTACTAGCCAATTGGATTCCCCCCTAATGTGACCTCATATAAGAAGAGCCCCTCCACTGGCTTGCTGCTCAGCTCTGCTGTTCTCTGGACTTTAATGGTAGCTCATTTACATAGACACTGAAATGTCATGTTTGGATGAGAAGTATGGAACCTTTAAAAGCATTTAGGTTAGACAGAAACCGTTGTCTCCCCGTGCTTGGTGGGTGTCCTCCGGGTGCTCCGGTTTCCTCCCACAGTCCAAAGATATGCAAGTTAGGCTAATTGGTGTTCTTAAATTGTCCCGTAGTGTGTGAATGAGTGTGTGAGTATGTGTGTGTGCCCTGCGATGGACTGGCACCCTGTCCAGGGTGTACACTGCTTCGTGCCCTAAGCCTCCTGGAATAGGCTCCAGGTCCCTGTGACCCTGAATACAGGATAAAGCGAGTGAGTGAGAAACCGTTGTGACTTAAAATGAGCTTCTAACACAAAAGAAAATAATGTGGTAACTGAGGTACAGTAAGTTCCAAACAACAGTCAGGCTCTGTTTGCTCCACCCATTTTCCCGTTTAACGATTACCTGGGGTTGAGGTAGAGTCAGCTCCTGCCAAGATGGCGACAACCAGAGCTCCCACAGTTGTTGACGTCACAGAGGGTTTTTTCTTTTTATACAGTCCATGGATGTCACCCAATTGGGCATTTAACAGCTTGATAGCCAAACCCCTAAACAATATAAACACATGAAATTCACCTCATAATGCCTTTGTCGTATTTGTGGCCTCAAAATGCTCTAATTTGTTTCTAACGTGACTCGCAGTGTAGTTAGCTAGCTAACATTGTTAGCTACATGCAAATTAGCTAGCAAAACTGTCATGAGCATCTGATCCGCACACAGGTTTTACGCTGGATGCCCTGCCTGACGCAGCCATCTGTGCTGGGAACCGACACAGCATCCACTGGCTGGGGTTAGCTAGCATTATTGTCATGGCTATTATTCAGAACTACTCCCATCTGTCACTGCACATCATACAATTATCATTGAATTGTCACTTTCACCTGATTCAGACTTAGGATTAATGAAAACTAGAATTTAAATCACATCCTCTACAGTTCTCATTCTTTTTTGTTGTTGCTGCCACCTGATTTATGTCATGTTCATGTCATTACCTTGATTCGCTACTCTTTATTATATTCCACAGTCATTGTGTTTTATGGATTAAAATAATAGCTTTAATTCAAATAATTCAAAGTTATATGCTACTGTAATTACAGTATGTTTACATACCTGGAACTGAGGTCATTTATTGTCAGTATACAATAAATTTTCTAAAATATACACTTTTCTGTACTGTATATTCTGCTTTTACTACACTTTTTTTTTTTTACTAAAGGTCTTCGTCTGCGTAATTATACGGGATCATTGTTGCCATATTTTGCACTTCATAATGCACCACAGATTCTCAGTTGGAGCATGCGGTCTAGCACCTGTACCTTGTGTTTAGCAGCCATGTGTGTGTAATCTGAGCAGAATGCTTTTTGGATTTGTCCTGCTGGGAAATTCAGGGATGTCGCTGAAAAAGATGGTTATTGGATGACAGCATATGTTGCTCCAAGAAGAGCATATATTTCTGCTTTAATGGTGCCCTCACAAATACACAGCTTACCCATAACACAGGCACTGGCACACACCATACCAAAGTACTGAATAATTTTCTGATTCATCTGTTGGCTAATCTGTGAGCCGTGCCTCATCCTTGCTCTACCTAGGATTTCCCTTGAAACTCTTTGTATACTATTACATTATTATTCACAATGTTATTAGTCTTAAACTGGCCCTGTTACATTTTTTGGAGGATGTTGCAACCACCAGATTTGCAGCAAGCAATTAAATTACATTAAGGATCATCAAATAATGTGTTGTAGTGTTTTCAATATAGCACAAGATTAAAAGACTTCACAAATTACTCCCTTTTGTTTTCATTGGCAATTTAAATTCTGTTCTTTTTGGAATTGGGTTTGTATTTGAAGTGGGAATTTCGCCATCTGCTGAATATTATAAGTAATTGCAAGACTTGCCTTTCCTTCGACACACGCCTAATCACACAACTAGTTATCTGTACTACCCAGTTGGATTTCCCCCTAATGTGACCTCACATAAGCAGAGCCCCTTCCCTGGCTCGCTGTTCTCTGGAGGGGTGTGGTTCAGCGGTAGCTCATTTACATAGACAATGAAATGTTGTGTATGGAAGAAAAGTATGAAACCCTTAAAACATTAAGATTAGACAAAGAGTTGTGACTAAAATCAGCTTCTAACACAAAAGAAAATAATGTGGTTATTGTATTAAAATAATTTTTAATTAGCAGTTTATACTTAATATAACATTTAGAAAGTATACAACAAGTAGCTCTATACTTACGAAGAGCTCAGTTCATTTGGATTGTTGAAGTTGAAAAAGAAGATGACAGTATATAGTTTAACTCTTATCAGGAATATTTTTAAGAATTACATATAAAATACTTTGGATTAGTTTAACTTTTCTTGTGTAGTCCGCATTCTTTTGTTACTTAATAGTGCTCAGTTTACACTAAAACAGCCAAAATTTCCATGAGCAGGTGTGTACAAACATTTGAATCGTACTGTCTATCTGTTCAGCCAAACATACAATTCATACAACAAACCTGTTTCAGTGTAATTTGTTTGGCAGAAATATTCCTTGTGTGAAAAAAAAATGAAAATGAGAACAAACTGAAAAGGTGTTTCAGATTTATCTCTTAAAACAAGAAGTAATTAAAATGTCAGAATCAATATTACTACTAAATATATAATGTCCTATGAGTTTTAACTTTGTTCATTTGTTATGTTGGTTTTGAGCAGAAAAAAAAAGAAACTTTTATAAAGTGTATTAAACCAAGTTTTGTTTGCTAACCTGAAAGTTATTTATGATTATGACCTAAAAATTTAAATAAGAGGAAACAAAAGACCTAAGAGGCAGTGTAGAGCAGTGTAACTCCTTACAAGAATGATTAGAAATCCTCCATGCACATTTCCCAAAGATTTTTGTCACAAATTGATGCTCCGTGCCTTTTGTGGTTAAGAATGAGTTTTTTCCTTTGTTTGTTGTCACATCCTCATTTTGAAAAACTCTCTTGACAAATATGTGATATGCCCAATGCATCCTATCAGGCGGCTCTTTCTGGCGTGTTCGCTGCACTTTTTCCCCATGTCACAAGGACATGAATTTATAATAGAAGTAAAAAAAAAAAGAGGGGATTCATTTTTGTTTCCTAAAAACAAATCATACAAATCAGTATCTGATATTTTTTAAATTGTGTTCTATTTAAGAATCCAGGATGTAATTAGTTTCAAGCTCCTCAGATGGTTCTAAGTTTAAGTCTCAGGACTAGAATTGAACCAATGCTGGGTTCTTAAAGGAAACTGGATTCTTTCCTGAATTGATAACAGTTCTGAGCGTTGGGTAATCATCTGATGTTCCCAATCAAGTCTTTTCCTTAAGCTCCCACGTCCATCCACTTCCTGTCCTCTCATTTTCACACGCACAAACAGATGGAGAAAAAAGAGAAGAGCTTGTTTTTTTTTTTTTTTAAACCAGTCACTCCAGCTTTACTTCCTGTTTCCTGAAAGAGCATCTTCTCTTCTGTTTATCCATCACTCTAATTCTGTCGTTCTCATATCACTCATTTCTGGTTGTTCAGATGTCCTCCAGAACATCACAAGGGACAAAGCCTTGTTTCTTTCCGCTGGACACTTGGATGAAGCCGTTTCTCTCGTCCTCGCCGCTCACGCAGATCTAAAAAACACGCACATTATTTGTGATGAAAATAACTAGATAAAATTATTTAATTTACATAATTTTAAATAATGAGACAGTAAGTTAAAATAACGGAATTAAAAAGTATAAATAAATAAATATAGGTAGCCCCAACTTACAAACAAAGTTCCATTCCGAGAGAATGTTCGTAAGTTCGACAAAGTAAGTCTTGCATGATGACTTTGACACGAATAAACAATGTAAAGCATACCAATTCACTTGACTAATCTTGTTCCCTTTCCCCACACATGTGGCCCCATCATGTGGCCAAAAAACATAATCGTGGCTAAGGAAATGAATTTCACAGTGAAATGTAACAGTGCTGTCTTTAAATCATGAAGGACTCCCCGGACATAATTTTGTCTCAGAGCTGTTTTCCACTGCAATGGACTGTGAATTTTCCAAAATTAGGATTATTTACCATTAGGACAGCTTTACTCTTTTTTTTACTCCATTTACTCTTAAATAGTGGTGTCTGGTGCACTGTAGTGTCTATGTTTTGTACAATACACATGAGCTGATTGAACCGGAAGTAGAACCGCGGTCCGTTTGTATCTGCAGAAATTCATAACTCCAATGTTCGAAACATGTAAAATACTTATGAATACGTAATGAATTGGAAGGTCTAAATTTAACTTGTACACATTAATCAGATGGTTATTCTGTCATCGATTTTATTTAATCATTGTCAGTGCTTTGTAAGGGTCAGAAGTAAAGCTGTAATATGAGTGTTTCCCGACAGGGGAAAGCGTTTAATACAGAGGACTCACCTGTCCCTCTTTTATGGTGATTTGGCCCTGCTCCTTACACCCGATGAAGGTGCGGTGACACCTGAGCACCCGGTCTCCTTCCTTCACCAGGTGCGCGTAGGAGGCTGGGAAGAAACCTATTCTGTCATCGATCATACCCTGAATTCATGCCAACCAAAAATAAAAAACAAAATAATGTAAATTCTAAACAGTTCTTTCATTCATACTGTAATCATGCATCACGTATAACACCTCAGCATTTACCTTCCACCAATCTTCATTAGAGTCGTCTGCCAGGATTATCCGATCTCCAGGTCTGGGGGAAAAAAATGCAGTAGAAGATGTTCCTACAAGTACCACTGATTATGTTCCAATAATGAGATCCTGAGATGCTTCATGCCATTTGTGGTTAGCCGAACACGCTCACAGAGGCACATTGAGCACTCTAATCATTTACAGCACACGCCTCGTCAATGAATGTGAAATGAAGAGGAAAATCGAGGTGTTACTGTGGGACTGATGTGAGAGAGGAGTGAAGTGGAGGTGAAGGACGTGATACAAATGCAAGTACAGCTCAATAATATCTCATATCACAATAGGATTGAGATATTGAGACAGCGTTTAAGGAATGTTTTAATTAAAATGGTGGTCAGGTTTTACAATAAGGTCGAATAATCCACTTTTAATCCACCATGAAGGTCACATGAAGGTCCAAGAACACAAATCAGATGAAGCAATAAAGTGAGCAAGCAGCTGGAACACCACAGACTTTGGGTAAGCATATTATTATTATTATTATTATTATTATTATAGTAAAAAAAACTTTACATCCTAACTATCTTTGGGAAGCAGATTTTTTAAAAAAATAGTAGAACACAAACAAAACAAAAAAGCAGTGATAAAATTATAATAAGATTGAAATTTACAATAAAATACTCTCTCACTCACTCACTCTCTATACCGATTATCCTGTTCATGGTCACGGGAGGCCTGGATCCTATTCCAGAGCACTCGGGTATTAAGACAGGGTATACCCTGGACACACAATGCACACTCCATGCTATTTGGAAACACTACTGTAGTTAGCCTAATCTGTATGCCTTTGGACTGTGGGAAAAAACCCATGTAAACTATACACAGACAAACCCTGACCCTGAAGGTGTGAGGCCATAGTGCTGACAACTGCGCCACAACAAAATAGAATAAAAATAGAGTTGCATTTTAGATGACCTGCATGTGATGAGTAGTGAACTCTTAATATTTGATGTTTTTTTTTACAGCCACATTTAGATTTCATGTGCTACACTTTAAAACTGTAGATTTCCAGACTCCAACCTTTTTCATGCTCAGTCGCCATAAATTTAAATTATAGCACTAAAGTGCGAAGGCAAAATACAGAACCGCTGTGGAAAAGGCTACAGGGCCACTGCAAAAAGCATGGAAAGGCCGACGATTTGGTATGGTGGAACCATATTGCTTATCAATAGCTGGACGGTGCGCTGTAAAGGTGTATAGATCCCTATGGTGATATCGTTTAGACATCGAGATTGATTACGGAAGGCCACTAAAAGGCCTACTGAAACAAAAGGTGGAACTCTGGCAGGTCATGAAAACCCATTAAAACAAAAATTTTTTAGATTTAGCCCATTACAGCAAGCAGCGACTCGAGTCATCATGACACGTCCTGGTAGATAATGGTTTTACCGCCACGACTTGAATTCATAGCGAATCATAGCAAAAACCGTGTAAGTGGAAACTGAGCTTTAGAAAGTGCCAACACTGGGGACGTCTTCATCATGTGAACCGTCATCATATTTTTTTGTTAAACAACTAATTTCTAAAATGCATATATTATTACAGCAATATATTTGTGCATATATATGTCTTGTCTCCAAGGTGAATGAAGGAGAAGCATCTTTGGATGTAATTGGAATCATTACAGCAGTCTTGTCTCACTGATTACAAGTCCCTGTAAATACACCGTTAGCTACAGAAACAATATAAGAGCGAGTGTATGAATATAAACTTTACCGCTGGAACCACTGTCTGAACCATGCTGTTATACAAAATAATAAAACAAACTCAAGAGTTCATCTGCGCTGTGGCATAATTACTTGCAGCAGAATGACTTGGTCCTCATAACTACCGTAATACCAGTGTTTGTGTGTCACGTTCACCTCATCTCCAGGTCCTGACTTTCTTGTGGGGTGAATCTGTATAAAGCCACGTAGGTGTTCAGCGGCAGGATGTCCTTCTGCAGCTCTTCGTCTTCATCAGTCTGTGTGTGGACACACACACACAAACACACAAAATGTATTAAAAAATTAATAGCTTGTCCTCTCAGTACATCACAAGCACAGAATGTTTGGCAGGATCTGAGTGTTTGATTTGTTTAGGTGCAAAGACAGAAATCGTCATTGTGTTGTAGTCACATATGTTTCCTTACATTCGGCTCTAAACTGGCAGAATAAACAAAACCGGGGAAAGATTGACTCCCATTACTTCTCTCTCTCTCTCTCTCTATAGAGTGATGACTTTATTCTTGGAGAGATCTGGAGACGGCTGTGTGTAGGAGGCCTCGTCCCGCGTCCCTGTTTGTGGTGTGATTCAGGAAGCGAGTGGACGAAGAGGAAGTGAAGGGAACGCACTGGCTCTGAGATTCACACCTGCGAAGTCAGGCTGCTGCCTCCTGCTTTAATGACGTGGGCGCTCGTTAGGAGATCGAGGAGTATGTGTTAGGAGCTCGTATTCGAGTCTGAGGTGTTTAATGGATGGCTGTCTCGAATTGTTTTCTTTCCTAACGTAATATATATTTCTAATACGACAGGTTCCGGTCACTTGCATATTCATTATTTTGACATGGGAAGATAAACTTGTTGCATGCATGTTTTCAGAGCACTGTTGATGGCAACTCAGAAACATACTGTAGATGCCTATCTTGAGCTAGCTAACAATTTAGCTAGCTATCACAGCTATTTTAGAATTTTATTTTTTTTACTTAGTTATTGGCAAGTTGCCAACATCTTCAAAACATGCTGTTATAAAAGATTTTAGTGTGATCCCAGAATGTAGGTTTCACATCAGGACACATCACACCATGCTGCAATTTGGATCACCCCCCCACAAACACACACACACACACACACACACACACACATCTTTCATTCAGTCCAGACACAGTCTGGATATTTTAATGGCTACTCGGTTTGATGAAGGTATTAATAATCTCTCTGAAGCCCAGTTATCAAACACACCGCTCTGTATGTGTGTGTGTGTCCATACAGTGAATACATCTAATTAAACTGTGAAAAGATATACTGTAAACTCAGGTGTTAATATCTATTTAGTGTTTAAATATAGTATCAATATCTGCCAGTCTGGGGATTAGTATTCACAGTTTAATGTTTTGCATCGCACAGTATTAGCTATGCAGCTAAAATGGAGTTATGGGATCTTTGAGAAACTGATCACTTGCTTCCATTTGATTTTTAGAATAAGCTAAAAATGACGGGATTTTTCAGTTCATTTGTGTAAAGCTTGTTTTATTTAATATTTCACTATGTTGTAGTAATTAGAGATGGGCAATAGCAGTAGATGGATAGTAATGAATCTTTGTGTGACAATATATTGTACTAATGTACTGCCACAATGAAAAAAAAATGTGTTTGTACATTTTTCAATTTTAAATGGTGCTATTTCGCTATAATACTTCAGGTGGTGTGCTCTAAACTATTAACACACTGGCAGGCAGCACAGCATTTTTTGTGATGTTTGTTTAGGATTGTAATGAAGTGTGAGAAAAAAAGTTAATATTACGGGATGATAAAATCATTATATTTGGAACATATTAAGTCCCTGGTGATTCGCATCCTTAGTAGTAATGGCATGATTGTTTTTAGATTTGGTTAAAAATACATTATGAATTTTACTGAACAGAACTACTACATGGTAAAAAAAAAAAAAGGTTAAATATGAGGGCGGGGCAAATTAATCTGTTTTTACTCCACATCTGTATTCACTCCTGATTTCTCTAGAAATAAAAACTTTTTAAGTGTTCATCGAGTCATCTTTATTTCTTACATCACTATTGTTATTCACTTTGTAAGATTCTGCCTGTAGGAGTTATTTTCTGTACATTTTTCTGGCCACAAGCTTCAGGATCATGAAGCTTCGTATCTCCACATTTCTGCATACATCATTAAAACCTTTTTATTGGGATCTGATTTTGAAGGCCTGATTGGTGGCCTTGGGCTCTTTGCCTGGTGGGCCTCGTGTGTTCGGCAGGCTGGGACGCACTGGGTGTTCTGGTGCTCTCTAAAGTGGCCAGCATTGACTTTTCAACAAGTTACACTGCATTGGGTTTTCTCTGGGATCTGACTAGACAGGCTGTTCTTTGTTCGATGTAGGAATGGGTGTTATCGGTGGTGTAGCTGGTGTATACTGTAGATGGTGATTAATGTTATTTAATTTACCTAGCAGTGGTGTTAATGCTACAGTATGGCTGATTGGTGACACTTAAATGATTCGGATTATGAAACAAATTCTCATCTTACACA
>JAQQZT010000005.1:6628726-6640602 GCA_030068275.1 Clarias platycephalus | reverse complement strand
TGGTGTTAATGCTACAGTATGGCTGATTGGTGACACTTAAATGATTCGGATTATGAAACAAATTCTCATCTTACACAAAGATAACACAAGTTAATACAAACTGCAGTAGAATACAAAAGCTTATCTGACATTTGCCAAAAAAATAACCTGATTATCCCTAAGACTTTTGGGCAAATGTTCTGGGGATTGATAAGATGAAAGTTAAACTTATAAGAAATAAGATGTGCATCCCGTTACATCTGGCGTTAAACTAAAACAGCATTTCATAAAAAGAACATAATATCAACAGTCAAACATGGTGGTGGTTGTGTGATTTTCCTGCTTCAGGACCTGGATGACTTGCCATAATTGATGGAACCATGAATTCTGCACTCTAATAAAATAAAATATTGAAGGAAAAAATCTGGGCATCAGTTTGTGACCTCAAGCTCAAGCGTACAGTACTTGGGTTATGCAGCAGAACAATGATCAAAAAACCCACCATTAAATCCACCGCTTAGTCAACAAAGTGAATGGCTCAAAAGAAAATCTAGCAATAAATCAATTAATAATGTTTTGGAGTGGCATAGTCAAAGTCTTAAATCCAATGTGGACTTAAACTCCAATGTGGCAGAATTAAAAAGAGTGGGCCAAAATTTCTCCACAGCGATGTGAGAGCCAGTTATTGCAAACACTTGTTTGCAGTTATTTTCACCAGGGGTGGCAGAACCAGTTGTTAGACTTTGAGGCAATTACTTTTTCACATAAGGCCAGACAGCTTTTTAACCCTTGTTAAATTAAATCATCTTTTAAAAACTGACCTTTGTGTAATATTAAAATTTGTTTGATGATCTGAATAATTGTGTGTGAAAATAATAAAGTGTGAGAAGTATGCAAAAAAACGACATTTTTTCATTGTACTGTATGTGAGGAGGGTCTCAGAGAAATGCATAATTACTGCATTGAAATCAAGTCCAGGATTTTGTGATGGGTAAATGTGGTTCACATTTGTAATGTCAGTACTTTTTCTATTTATTGGAAGAAAAAAAAAAAAAAAAAAACATACCACACTCTAGCAAAAGTACGCAAAATCTTTGTCCACTGAGTGTTTAATTGTGATGTGGCCGGGAATAACACTTGTTGGTTTGCTGTTACAGCAGAATAATCAACACTAGGTCAGTATGATGGTGTAAAGTTGTGGCAATATTACTAAATGAATACAAATTCTTAGTCTGTAGTGTGTTCAATTCCTTTTATATTACAAAACTTTTTCCAGTGTTGATAAATTGCTATTTCTTACAGAATGATGAACTTTTTATTCATCTACAGTCACTTTTATAGAATGTTATGAAACATTTATGAAACAAGTGCTTTATCTTATGTTACCCGCTCTTTTCTTTCTCTATTTTACAGTATAAGTAAAAAAATAAAGCTCATCATAGCCCTGACACTGGAGACTCCTTCCACAAATAATTAACACAGAAAAGTATATCAGCTTATATTTATAAGTATATCTGATATTTATAGAGTTTAAAATATAACTCTTTTGATACTATAGCAATATTTACATATTACAACACGGGCATTAATAGAGATCTGAGACCCTTTCATAAATCCTGCTTGGTGACAACAGTTTATCCCACTGTGTGGAGAAGAAGTTGGTTAATTACACAAGCTTAGTATCTTTTTCCTTATATTATAGATTTTTAGATTACTTTTTTCAAACTGTAAGATGTGAAATAATTGCGTGTTTTCTGCCTCAATGAGGCACTTGAGAATCTGTAATTCTTGTGCTGCTGCATGTGTTCATCCAATTAAAAGCATTAAAATGTACAGTGTGTGTTTGTGTGTGGCGCGGGCGGTATGTGGGTGCGTGTGGGTGAAACCAAGTGCATCTAGGCTACTGCACACAAAAAAGCACACAGACAGACACACACAATAGGTAATAAAACTGAACACAGATTTGATTTGTGTGTGTGGGTGGGTGGGTGCTGGAGTATATGTTGATGCTCAAGCAGAACAGCTGTGTGTGTCAGACACTGTGCGAGTATCCTCTCTGTACAACAGATGAAACAATGTGTTGACTTTTTTTTTTTTTAATTCACTGCTGATGCAAGAGAATAAACCTGAACTGCAACACTGATACGCGTTTCATCATCACGTTGTCAGGGCACCGTGAGACAGTGTTCGATCTTTGTACACTAAAAAAAAAAAACATTACATTTACATACTGTAGTCATCATTTACATTTACATCATTTACATTACATTCACACAACCTTACATGGGTAGGATGAAAAGTAGGATAAGATGCACCTAAATAAATTGTCATTTGGTGTAGTAATGCTACATTAGTCAGCTGCTCTGGAGCAGGTCTTACAATAACAGTATTGTCAAGTGCATTTGCAAAACCCATCAAGCACCATGATGAAACTGGCTCTCATGAAGACCTTCCTAGGAAAGCAAGAACAAAACTTTCCTCTGCTGCAGAAGAGAAGTTCATTTAGAGTCATCAGCCCAGAACCTCAGATTAGAGCCGTTATGAAGGCTTTACGAAGGCAAGTACCAGACACATCTCAATATCAACTGTTCAAAGGAAATTCTTGCATATTTCGAACACCTTCAGCATTGTTTTACAGTGTAGAAAGAAATAGAAAAAAATCCATAAAAATATCTATCTATCTATCTAACCACCCTGATGTTAGTTCTTTCCTAACCCCGCACGGGTTTCTATACATACTGTACAAACACTTTTCAAATATGTCAGGGTGGATATTATGATCATGTCTTTACTCGAAAATGAAATTAATTTAATGACTTGATGACCTGATACTGAGTTATTTCAGTCAATAAACACACTTCCTATATTTTTGCCCTTATTTGGATACTATCAATGCATAATGAAAATTTGGAATTTGACGGTGTTGCTCCTGCTTTAACATCCTGACAGGTTATTGTTAATTGTTTCAGAAAGCTGAAATTAACACGTCTGATCAGAAAAAGCACAAAAAAAACGAAAGCAGTTGAAAATCCGGGACCGTGACTGAGAAACGATGCATCAAACGTCGTCCTGTTTATTTATCTGTTAATCCGTAATGGATGAAATCACTAAACGTTCGAGCTCCGTCATGGAAACACTTTGTTGTTTCCCATGGAAACTTTCCACGGCTGTAAATAACCTCGACCCGTGCCAAAGTTTTTTTTTTTCTCGCTGAACCTCGGATGTCAGCTTTATAAACAGGGCCACACGTGCTACGAACTTGTGAGTCCTCATAAAACCGGGAGGCACTTGATCAGCAAGAAGGAGAGAGATAGAGAGAGAGAGAGAGAGAGAGAGAGAGAGAAGGAAGCCGTGTATAGTCAGGCATCCTGAGAGATCGGCTTTTATTTGTGACCTTGTAAAAAGCTGTGCTGGTTGCAGACGGCTGCTTATTTATGCCTGTGCGTACCCTCTGTGGAGTGGAGCGCGGTTTGAGACGGTGACGGTCGTGCTCTAGGGCCATTGGTTTACTGAAACACCGTGCCGTGTAGCCTAAGAGACTAGACCTCTCACAAGACTATGTATGAACAGGGGCACATTTTAGTTTATTCTGTTTCAAAGTTGTTACACCAGAACAAAAAAACTAAGACAAAAAAAATAAAAAAAACAAAGCTACAGTGGTTGCATAAGTTTTTTTTTCTTTTCGTAGCGTTAAAACCAAACTTAAATATAATTGCTTTATGTTACATGCCACAAATCTTCACAAAACATCTGACCATATTGAAGTGGAAAAAAAATCTATATAGTATATAGGTCTATATAGAACATAGAACTTGTGATTGCATAATTATTCACACTCTAAAGTATAAAACCCTTAAATGAATGAGAGAATTAGTTGAACGAAGTTGACATAAGTGCCTATGTGTGTATGTGTGTGTGTGCGCGTGTGTGTGAGAGAGAGAGAGCGAGAGAGAGAGATCTCAATATAAATACACATAACCATTTTTGTACATCTCACAAAGTGACATCACATCCATCACTCTGCCTAGACTCGGTGACTGAATAGAAAGTGGATTAGTCAGAGAAGCAAGAATCAAGAAGCTAAAAGTTAACCCTTAATATAATGCTACCATCACCATGCTTCACTGCTTTTAGTCTGCTTCAAGATTATACAGAATTGTGCTTAAACTTCATAAAAACAATTCAATTTCCATTCAAGGTCATAAACGTTCCTAATGTGGAAATGTTCAGAGGGGTTGAATATTTATGCAAGTCACTATATTTAGTATTGAGAAATACATGAATAATCCTTCCTCAATTCATAAAAAACTGTCATCTTTGACAAACTTCGGATGTGCCGCTATAGAGAAATGATCACTCTCAGGATGGTAGTAGAAAGGCTTCATTTCAGGCCACAACATCAATAGAGCTGTGTGATTTAACTGATTATAAAATGTAATTAATCTTTTGTAGATTGGTTCACGTTAACTGAATTGATGAGTCCGTTTTTTTTTTGTTTGTTTTTTTAACTATTTAAATAAACCTTCAAATATGAAATAATACGACAGTCTCTGTAGAAAATGCACACTGCTTTCATCTTTTTGTGAGACTATCTCTTCTTCTTCTAATTTCGAGTTTATGGGCGGTTGGTGCAATACTGCCACCTAGACCCCATCTGCAGTGTGGAGCAGAAGATTGGCAGGAAAACTGATTATCGCTTTGTAGGAGATGTATAAGCAACCAACAACACAAGTTACACAGCATTTCAAAGCATGTTAGATACTTTTAGTAGTTTTTAACATTTAAAAACTATTAAAAAAAATATATATGGCTGCTCGAAACAATACAATAAGCCTTAGTGCTAATTGAAATACAAAATTGTATTGCCCAAAAAATGATTTCCTTCTAACTGCGCACTCCCAAGTGTTTATAAATTAAAATGATCACAAATTATTTTCAGATACTGAAACCAGGCTTTATTGTTTTATACTTACTTTTTCTTTTTTTTTTGCAGTTGTTGGTTCTACATACAGTACAGTGCAAAAGTATTGACCCCCTAATTTCTACATATTTTGCATAATCATTCAAGCATAAAAAGCATCTAACTCAATGCAAGAACCTGTGAGAAACAGGTGCAGATGATGACAGATGATCAGGCCGGTGATTAGTATACTTACTGCTGATGCTGAATGGTTGGAACAGATGAGAGGTTACATGAACAAGCAATATTTTAATTGTATTTTAGGCAGCCTGTCCCTGTAAAACATTTGTTTCCATTTCTTTAATTTGATCTACATCATTTAATTTAAATTTGAAGAAAAGAGAGAGAGAGAGAGGGGAGGGGGGGGGGTTCAAGACTCTCGCACAGTCCTGAATATCCACCCACGCACATTTTTCCACACTCACATTCACTTCATCAAACCCTGAAGTTTGTCTTGTTTGAGAAGATCCTGTTACTTGCTGAACCTATTTCTGGTAGTTTTCTCAGAGAAACACAGGAGCTGGTGTTAAAAGTGACACCCGACAGTGTTTCTCTCTCTCTCTCTCTCTCTCACACACACACACACACACGGCTCATTTTCACCTGCTGGCAAAAATATTGTACGGCTTACCTGTGGGTCCTCTGGTTTCTTCTCTTCTTCGTGGAAGGTTTCCGTTCCATTCTCCAGAGACGTGAAGACTGAAAAGAGCAGAGGGGGCATCTATAAAGATTTGACCATTTTAGGATTTTAAATGTTAAACACGAAGTTCTAACAAAAAAAAACGATCAAACAAACAAAAAACACCTCCAGTCAGTTTGTAATCAGACCCACCTGGGGAGAATTTGGAGTCACCAATCCAGAGTTAAAGGAGGAAACCAGAGAATCCACAGGAAATCGAGAAAGCCTTAAGGTGTTTACTGTGGTGTTCAATCTTCTTGTTTAGTGTATGAATGTTCAAGTGCTGCTAGCGATGTGTTTGTTAAGCGGGAAAGCAAGTCACTAAGTATTTAAGCAGTTGTAAATTAATAGTGTTTTCATCAGTGGAGTGTTTATTGGGGCATTAAAACATTTACTGTTTCAGTTGTTTTATATTTTTCATGTAGCTGTGTGAGATTTTAGGTGTTTCCTGGCATTTTACAACATAAGTAAAACAATTCTAGGTGTTTACTGAAGCGTTTTTTTTTTTTATTCTGATTCTTTCTTGTGTTTTTTTATTTTTTTACTTAAGTTGCTTTTACGGTTTGAAAATGTCAGTGTTTATAAAGCCATCTTAAGGTGTTCACTGCCGTGTTGTTTGTGTATTTATTCACATTTAGGCATTTGGCAGACGCTCTTATCCAGAGCGACTTACATTTTTATCTCATTATACATCTGAGCAGTTAAGGGCCTTGCTTAAGGGCCCAACAATGGCAACTTGGTGGTTGTGGGGTTTGAACCTGGGATCTTCCGAACCATAATCCAATGCCTTAACCACTGAGCTAACCCTGGTCCACATTGCTCTTAAAAAGTTGTTTTAACAAAATGTTCCATTTTAGGTGTTACAGCGCTTGTGGTGGTCAGAGGTGTGCATGTTTGTTCACACGGTTCCTATTGTAGGTGTTTCCTGTGGTATTTATTGGGGGCTGTTTGGGTTACTAAAGTCTTTGTAGTGTTTGTATCACCTAAAACCTTTACTGTCTGTTCAGTTGTTTTTATGAGCTTGAACTGTTTATTAATAGTGTTTTTTAATCGTGTTTCTATATAAAATGAGGCATTTGTACTTAGAAGATTAAAGCTTTTAGAAGCACGCTTGTAGATGTTTTATAGGAGGTTTGTCTGAGGTTTTTAGGAAATTTTTGAGTTTTTTTGCAGGTTAAATAAAAGGTACTCGTAAGCTATATATTGTGCTCAGTATTAATTGAATAGATTCTGGATTTTTTTAAAACAATTGTCTGAAGCTCTCAGAAGTGTTTACTGACATTTTTATGAGGTGTCTTCTGTGGTATTTAGACAGTCTTGGACAGCTCACTAAAGGTATTCATGAGGTTTCTAGAGTGGGAAATAAAGTGTTTCTAATTTTGAATTAAATGCTTTCTGAAAGTCATGGAAGTGTTTGACGGCATTTTTATGCTATGATTTTATTTTATGCCATGATGTGAGATGCTGTATGAAGTATTTAGGGAATGTCCTGAGGTGTGTGACAGTTACAGTGGTACCTCGGCAAACAAAATCCTTAAGAACTAAAATTTCCCATGACATGTGAGGTGTTTTCGGTATACGAATGACCAGTTGGTCACTCAGACTTCAGGTTGCGCATACATCTGGCCGTGCGTACAGGACTTCCTGTTGTGTGTGCATCCGAGAGCCATTCAAAACTTGTTCGCTTCAGTGGAAAGCCAAGCAAGGTGAATTACAAAAATTTTAGGGGGGGGGGGGGGTGGACATCGCACCATGGAGCCCAAGAATGTTATGAAGCATGTCAGTAAGAATAAAACCCACTTTCAGGTTCGTTTTTAAGGCAGTATTGGTAATGTTGGTAATATTTTTGGGTGCCTGGAATAGATTATCTGCATTTCCAATGGGAACATTTATTTTGTTCTGAGGTGTTTGGCAGCTTAACTAAAGGTATTCGTTGGGTTTATCTAGTAATTTAATGTTTCTAGATCTTATAAAAGAGTTTAATGCTTTCCGGACCTCTGACATGTTCACTGACATGTTTTTATGGCATGTGCTGTACAGTAGTTTCGTGCCGTGTTGTACGGTGGTGTTTGTGTGCTGACCGTTGTCGCTGTGTTTCCTAGTCAGTAGTGCATGACTGCAGTGTGCTGCTTCTTCAGGAACCTCGGCGAGATCACTGGTCTGCACATAGGGAAATAAAAACACTAATGAACATACACACAAATCCAGAAAGATGAATATACTGTACATACACTCCCATAAATTTAACCCATATTTATAATTATGTGAAAGTATTACACACTATATTATTTCTAGCTATTCCTCGACTCAGTAATTGTACGTTTATTTAATATTAATCTCATAATAAGCTCTATTAGATTATATTACTGTTATTTTTTTGCAATCACTGTAAATTAGAGAGCTCTTAATTGCCAAGCTGTTTAAATAAGCAACTGATACAAATATATACCCAGACACACACACACACACACACACACACACACACATAGCCAAATGCTCTCTCACACACACACACACACACACACACTCTCTACCACTTTCACTAACGCACATGCACACACACTAATACACTGTGACCCTGTCTGACCCAACCAGCTGTTAAATGATCACACAATGTCTGCAAATGAGGCGTATCAGCGGCGGTAAGCGGGGAGATGTGCTAACGGTTCGGTAACGAATGGCCTATACAGCGACCGCATGAAGAGCAGCAGACATTATGTTTTCATTTTCTCGCTTTACTCCTGAGGGAGTGCGTTTCAGGTTAATGGACTTCTCGTCTCCTTTATCTTTTAGAGAGGAAGAGTGTGTATGTGTGTGTGTTCTGGCCAGTCCTTCATTCACTTTACATTGGCTTTTCCTTTATGGGTAATAATTGCTTTCAAGTGGCCTTATCTAAGCATCACCAAACTCCTGGCGAGTCTGTGTGTCTGCGCCGGTGAGAGTGTGTATTCCGAGAGCATGTGTGGTGTGAGTCTACGCATCCCCGTTGGTCAGATGTGTGTGGTTATTTAACAAAGTTGCAAACACTGTAGAGACAAACAGAAATAACATCAGACCAGGTTAATAAACTAGTCTGAGGACTGGCCCAAATCTGAATTCGCACCCTATACTACCCAGCCACTGGATGCAGTGCCAGTCCTGAGCCCGGTTAGAAAAATGGGAGGGTTGTGTCAGGAAGTGCATCCGGGGTAAAACCTGTGCCAAGCTGTGTGAGGATCGGATGATACACTGTGGCGACCAAAAGAAAGTTTAGTGTTCTTTACCTCCAAAGCACTAAAACTAACGTTTAAACTGTTCGTTCAGTGAGAGATGAAGAACTGTGCACGAATCAAGCTGAGCTGTTAGTTATTTAACACACGAGCGACTCCAAAGCACCCTGGTGAAGAGACACTCCTCATTTCTCCTATCACGGGTTCTCCAAGCATGTATTTGTTTCTATTTAAAGCTACGTTCAACGTTGTGCCGAAGCATCACCGAAACAAGCATGCTCATTTACGTTTTAGAGATGTTAAATTGTTTAATGAGGTGTGTTTGAACGTCATCGATTTCTCTCTAATGATTTAGTGAGTAAGCAGGACGCAGGATAAATCCGACCATGCTGCGATATAAATGGTTTATCGGCATCATTAATTAAGATGAAACACCTGGAGTTAAATTAAGGGCTTATACTGAGATTCATTAGTGCCGTCTCCTCCTGCCCACACACACACACACACACACACACAGAAGCTGTTAATAGAGGTTAAAAGGATGAAAACATTTTTATTCAGGGGTTTATTTTGGTTTCTAAACAGCATCACAATAGACTTTATGCAAAAAGCGATATCCGAGAAATCATTATTATATTTGATCGTATCCGTGATTTTTTTCTTATTTTGTGATTACCCATTGATTGTGGGATTCACCATTTTTTTTTTTTTTTTTCATTTTGCTCGTCTCTTAGGTAAGAGAAAAAGTCATTTTCAAATCTCTGCAAATTGGTTGTCTGATGCCCGGAAACAATTTTAAAATTAAGTAACAATTTTTAAGAAATGCATTATATAATCACATTCTGATTATTATATGTTTTTAGAGGAATCGTAATGATTTAATTTGTGGGCTAAAAGGGTACTCAAGTGTACAGTATGTCATAAATAAAAGAAAGTCTGAGCTCTTTGGAAGCAAAATATGAAGAAATGAGTGGGCTTAAGTCTTTTGCTCAAGTCTGTACTTTAGTCTAATTATAATGTAAAGATTTTTGCATGAAAGGGTTTTGAATTAAAGTGCTTATCTGAAACAAATCTTTAAACTTTACATAGACAGACAACAGACAGAATTCACAACATTCACAAATACCAACACATACAGTGAGAGAAAAAAGTTCTTGTCCCTATACAACAAAAATAGGGCAAAAACAAACTTTGATATTGTGCAAGTAGTAGTGCTCGGTAGTATTTAACTACACGTGGGTAGATTCGTTGGCCTCATTACTGGCTCATAATCTTCAAAGTTACAGTATCAGTATCAATACAAGTAGACAAGAAGGCAGTTTTATTTCCAGTGTCTCACTACTGAGCTTCAATGATAAGGCGGCCATGTTTTATTAAATATATAAAATGCAATGAAACGGTATAGTGAACAGGAGTCATGTGTGTTTTACATCTTAATGAGGACCTACTATGCAAAATGTACTTTTTCATCTCATTAGCAGATGTTCAGTGTGGAGCAGTTTAATCAAGCAAATTAGATTTTCCACCTAAAGTGACCTCATATAAGAAGATCCCCCAACCCCCACTTGTTGCTCAGCCACCATATGTGCAGACATACAGAAGAATAGAAATACTGTTTTTCTTCTCTCTCATCAAATGTTTACGTTGTCAACGCAATATAGAAATTTAGAATAAAAATATCAAAAATCATCTTTAAGATCTAGATTAACAGTAAATATACGGGACCTTTAAAACATCTTTATTCCTTGTTATCCAATATTTAAGCATCAACCTAAGCACTTGATGTGAGAGAAGTGACTGACTGAGTCTTACAGAGTTTCTAGGGGGCGAGTCTGAGCAGCTGGCCCTCTTGGTCTTCTGAGCGAGAGACGTCCCGAACCGTAGCGCCTCGTACACAGGGTCCACCTTACTGCCGCATGCTGAGATAGAACAGGACAGCTGTCAATCAAAACCCTCAGAAAATAAAGCAGCACTATTATTATTAAAAACTAATCTGATTTATACGCATTTATACCACAGCGCTGTTGAATTCTTCAGTCTGGTTGCTCAGACGGTGTTGAGTAATTCTCTATAACTGCAGATCTGGTAGTGTAGCTGGTAATTATCCTTCGTTAAGTAATATATTATAGTGTAGTTTGTTAATAGATTAAAGTATGTAAGAGATTGCAACTTGCTGTGATATAAGAGGAGTAAAACACTTCAGGATGTGCTGTTATGAGAAAATAATCAACACTGGAATCTTATCATTAAGTTCATGTCATCACACCATGCTGTTGTTGATTATTTTCATATAAGAGCACAACGCCTGGTGTATTATTTCAGAGTTCAGCTTTGACATCAGTCATGATGGTCTGACATAAAACCTCAGACTCACCGATAGGCATGACTTCTTTAATGCAGCCAAACTGCTCCTGGATCAGCAGCGGGGAGCTGGAGTATCTCCGGAAGCCTTTAGGCTGCACAGACACAAACACACAATAAGTGCAGATACTTACAGATGTGATCTAGACCTGTTTTATTTGAAGCACTAATCAATATTTATGCAATATATCAAGATATTAATTTTTCAAGAATTCACCATTTTATACTTCTTTATCTGTTAATCCTTCACTCCCTTCATCCATCCATCTCTTCATCCATACATCCTTACATTGTTCTCTCAGGTCATCATGCATATATCCATACTGTACATCCAGATTTTTACTTATCTATCTCTTCACCTCCTCATCCATCCATCATCCATGTATCCACTGCCACTCCATCTATTCATCCATCAATCTCTGTTTATTTAAACATTCATCCATCCATTCATTCACACATCCATCCGTTTATCCATCAGTTCATCATCCATCCGTACAGCAATTTACCCATCTCTTTATCTATCAATTCATGCATCCACTGGCCCTCAACCTATCCATCTATTTGTTTATCCATCCATGAATCCACTACCCATTCACCTATCTGTTCATCTGTTTCTTCATCCATCAATCCATCTGTTTATACAAAAAACTATCCATCCATTTACACACCAATACATCCATCCATCCAT
>JAQQZT010000005.1:6610582-6622726 GCA_030068275.1 Clarias platycephalus | reverse complement strand
TTTGCTCTCCAGTAGCGATTCTAGAATCTTCTCTGGTCCATTAGTGTATCCCTTCATATAGAGCCGTATAGAAAAAAAGCCTGTAACCACAGTGCACTACTAGTGGCGTGGGTTACATACGGCTTTATAGTAGCACAGTACAGTGATGAGACTCTTACTGTAGCTGTAGTAAAACATTTTAAATAAGGTCGTACGTCTGTGAATGACGATTCCGGTCGAGGTGGCTCAGAGCCCACTGCATCCGTTCCCATCAAAATTCACCTGATCCTTGAAAATCGGCGGATAATTTATCATAAAATTAGCAGAAAAGACACTGTCTATGGGAAATGTACACACAATCATTCACCAACACTACTTGCATGTTACAAGACTCAACTGGAAGTTACTGCCTTGACCCAAGCCATTTTCACATGTTTGGACGTTGCTGTAAGGCCAGTGTTTTAGATGTAAAGAACACAGTCCGATCATGGCTCCGGCCTACTGAGAAATCCTTCTACTTAAATCTTTTTACTCTTATAACTTTTTAACCTATTAACCTACAGTAGGTGCCAGAACAGAGAAGAGTCATGATGCATGGCTTCCTTGAGAGATAGTGGGGCCAATCAAGCAGTACTGTAGGACTGTAAGGGGCATTGTGCAATGTGGGCTGTGATAAATGCTTTTGGTTTTAAAATTCCGTTCAAAAAAATAAATTAATTAATAAAAAATCAGCCTAAGATCTAAAAACTGTATCAATATTATGATGAGAAATATTAGATGCATTGGCCTTTTTTCAAACTTTTTTTGCTTTAAAATGATTAATTTTAAAACATAAATTTTTGCTGAAAGAGAGAGGGGGAAAGAGAGAAATGAGTGATGAGGTCTTTATTCTACCAGTTCAGAGCTGAGTGTAAGCTAGCATATGTGAGAGTGGGTGTAAACTCTTACCAGTTTGCCCATGCACCTCTGCTGCCCCACCCTGTTGAGACACTTGTGATGGATGCCCATTTTACACGCTTTGCAGCGAAGTCCCAGCTTGGCGTTCGGGCCTGTCAATCACACATCACACTCATTAACATATCACAGGGTTAAAGGACATGAAGCTCGTAGGGCTAATGCGACTGTTCAAACCCTGCCACTGTCGTTAGAACACTGCACATGACGGATTGACTGATGTTCTGTTACGCTGGATTCGATTCTAAATCTTAAAGAGAATGACTACAAATGTATTCAAGAGGTACTTACTCATAAGTAGAATGTGTGAGCTTTTCTTCCCAACTAGGGACCGTGAAGGCCAATGATGACCATTGTATTTATTCCCATTTGCAAGACCATGGTAGGACCTCCGGGCAACATTCACACACTACAGGCAATTTGGGAATGCCAATTAACCTAATTTGCATGCTTTTGAATTGTGAGAGGAAACCGGAGCACCTGGAGGAAACCCACCAAGCACAGGGAGAACATATAAACTCCATGTACAGTACATAGACCCCAAGGCGGGAACGCCGACCCTGGAGGTGCAAGGCGACAGTGCTAACCTCTAAGCCACGTGGCGCCATAATTCATGAATAATTGGTGCTTATCAGCATAAACACATGAGTACAGGGAAAATAAGCAAAAGCTTAACCAACAAGTACGATTAAAAAACAATATATCTATGAATTTAAACAAATGTAGAATCAGGGTGCAACATAAAGTTGAAGAGGGTTTGAATACTTCCTGAATGCACTGTATACAGTATATATTGGGGATTTTGTGTAGATGTGGTGTGATGGAATTACCTTCCAAACTGCATGTTTTTATTTTAAAAACTATGCTTTAATTAATCATTATTCATAGTAAAATTATTCAGTGCTGTGCTTCTTTAATTAAATATTTCTTTTTAAATTAGTCAAAACAGAGCCCAGTTTACAAAAAAAAAAAAAACAGAAAGCTGAGTAGTTCTATGACTTGTGCTTTTCAAGAACAAACACCCACATAAGCTCTGTGTTAATTGCATTTAAATGGTAAAAAACAAAAGATAACATGTCTAAACATCGCTATCTGATCCACACAGTTCCTGCTTCAAATAAATTTAGAAACTCATCTAATCGTGCAGCACTTTTCCCCTGCAGTATTGAAAGTACAAAAAAAACGCATGTGAGGGAATAATCTATCAGTGAATAGATCTGCACAGACACAGGTTCTCCTAACAATTTGTTTTACCCAAAATGCGTCTCGCATCCATTTTGTTCATGAAATTAATCCATAAAAAACACACACAGTACCCCCTGATGCAAGCACACAGCATTTCAAATAAAACATGCCAACCAGTGCATTTGCCATAGTATCCGGAGATGCCAAGTTCGATACCTAGTTGATGCTATGGCCATCTGTAGCCGGACTAATAACTAATTTCTTAAATCGAAGACTACAAAATTTAGCTTTTGTGATTAAAAAATAATAATAATTAATTGCTGTCATTTTTATGTTGCAAATCAAGGTCAGTGAAGTTACTATATATCCTCACCCATTGATGCAAGAATTTTTCCAAAAAGTGTTTATATGTGAAAAAAAAATTCAACATATATTTAAAGGCACATTTATTTAAACAGAAAATGTGTAAAAATACATGAATACGTATTTTCTATAAATCTATATATCTTTTCATTTTTCAGTTACTAATACTGACTCACACTGAATTAGAAAATGTGGATCTTTGCCAGATTAAGGGGTTAAAATATATCCATGGTAAAGTTATAAGATGTCATGTCAGTCTTTCTTTATTCAAAGGTGACCTTTTACTCCTCTTACTCACACACACATTGTTCCACTAGCTCATGTTCCTCATGGTGTGTATCACAGTTCCCAGCCTGGCAAGCTCTTCTTACTTGTCTTGCTTTGTTCTCAGTCTTCCGCAGGCTTTTGTCTTTGATTTGGTTACTTCAGTCTTGTATCTATATAACCTCTGTTGTTCTTTGCTAATCACACTATTAGCAAAGTGCTATGACTGAGTACATATTATTAAAAACTTTCCACAATCTAAACACTAAGCGTGCACAATAATTATCAAAAGCAAATTCGGGATTAAAGACACAATAGGACACAAGCAAGGTAAAGCAGTACTAAAAATGCAGCACAGCAAGATGCAGAAAGGGTGTCTTCTCTTATACATAGTTTCTTATATCTTAAGAAAAAGAGCTGCCTTAAAGGATACAAAAAGGGGTCACACTGGACCTATGTTTCGATACAGTTTTAGCACACGCTCATTAACTTCCCCTCTCTAATTATGCTTCAATCCCCAGCGTCATTTTAAGACCTGCTTAGATGAGGCATTGGAGGGACTGTGTCAGCAGGGTTGCCAGATCTGTAGTTTTATTTAAAAACTGAATCACTGATCTTTTAACTGTTTGTGATTTGTTCTAAATGCCTGAGAGGGTATGGGATTTTACATGTTACAGAGTTAAATGTCCATTAGACTGGCTTGGGAATAGTTCTGAATAAGCATTAGACTGGTTTTGAGTTAGTTTCACATGGACTTTGGACTGGTTTAGTTCTGAATTGCAACTGGGCTGATGCTGAGCTAGTTCTGAATGACAATCGGACCAGTTTTTAGTTAGTTTTAAGTAGGCTTTGAACTGATTTTGGACTTGGTGTAGTTTAGACTGTGATTGTCCTGAATTGCCCTTCAGCTGGTTTTAGGGTTAGCTCTCAGTTGCCTTTCGACTTGTTTTCTGGCTAGGTCTGAATAGCAGTTGGACTGGTTTAGTTCTGAATAGCTGGACTGCTTTGGGTTAGTTTGGAATGGCAGTTTTGGGTTAGTTCTGAATGGTAATTGGCCTGGTTTTGAGTTTGATCTGAATGGCAATTACTGCAGACTGGTGTTGAATTAGTTCTGAATGGCCTATCAGCTGATTTCTGGTTATTTCTGAATTGTTTTTGGTCTGGTTTTGGGTTAGTTATAAATGGTAATTGGACTGGTTTTGGGTTAATCCTGAATGTTAATTGGACTGGGGAAATGAAAAGCCTTTGCAGAAAAACAGTTTGATCAGTAGCAAGACTACAGAAAGTAATTTAAACAAATTATTAAAATAAATAATATCTAACCAGAAGTTATGCAGCCAAAGCACTGCCTTCAAGCTATATGCAATTTTATTCTAATTAGAAAACTAATTAGATAGGAAGCAAATGAAACACTGTCATAGACTTTAAACCTACCACAGCCTTCTGCTCATACCGTAAGTGATGGCCACTTCTGAGTTGTAAAGAGAAGCAGACGAGCGTGTGTGTGTAAACCAGTAATGAAACAGGGCCCGTATTTTAAAATGCTTGAGGTATGTTCCATGCTTGTGTAATCTTCCAAATGACATTCAGAAGAACACTTGTGCCTCAGAGCATTTTAACTTCCTGAATATGAGGGAGAAAACAGCAACATGTGGAACCAAGCGCCTCATATCAGGGTAATAGCCTTAGGATTACTGAATACTATTCAAGTAAGTATTGCAAGTCCTGATTTTACTGAAGGACAGAAGTCCCCGAGTCAATACTGGAATAGTGCATAGTCAGTCAAAATAAATCATTTGACATCACCATGATGGTTTAACAAACATCAGCTAACGCTATCTACAAAGGTGTAGGCTTTTTACCTACAAAATATAACAGTTTTTAAAGTATTTAAAGGGTTCATGTTCCCTTCAGGACAACTTGCTAGTGATTGATCTAGCCACTAGTTTAATTAGCTAGCTACTGTACAGTACTTCAACTTCAGCTAATAAGTTTGCTGTTTCACAAAGCTCAGTATTACATTTCGGCACCTAGCAAAGCAAAGTTAATGCTGTAAATCTAATATATCATGCATTTTATGCTAACCTGTTTAGCCTGTTTAACAAGCTAAAGAAATGTACAATTAACAGATTGTAGTGATGTCATTTATTGAAGTAAGTGATTAACTGTCACTAAGCAAAATCAGGAAGTGAATTCTTATCAGCTCTAGTTTTGCTATCATGGGTGCAGGAAACGAAACACGAACTTACCGAAAACTTTGCCTGCTCCGCCTTGGCAAGCTAAAGAAAAATTGTAAAAAAAAAATAATAATAATAATAATAATTTCTGGGATATTAGAGAAAGTTAAGAACTAAATCAAATTAAGATAAAGTCTTAACTTGTGAAATATTAAAATAAAAAACCTACTTTAAAATGATACAATGTTGAAATTAACCAATAATATAGAAAATTATATTTAAATATTAAAAATATTTTTAATTAAACTCATTTATGCACACAAATATATATACACATACACACACACACACACTACTTTGAGAAGCTTATTTTAAACATAACGTCTAAATAATACTTTTCTAAGCCAATAATACTTTTTATTACGTAGTATGGAAAAAAATTGTTAAAAATAAAATGTTTTGACAGTCACACATCCATAATCAATATCCATCCCTGACATTTGTGTATGTTGCGTTCCCAGAAAAGTATTTAACTGATTACCTGATAATCAGGTGTGTGACTGCTGGGTGTGCTGTAGCTGAGTTTCTCCTACAGCTAGAAAGTTTAAATGTTCTCTCTCGCCTAACTGCTTACATGTTTGAGAGATTGATAGGTGCTAGTGGAGACCACAGAGAGCCAAGCGGAACCATAAAAGGAAGCGCATCACCGTGACATTGTGTCAGAGCTCTGCTTTAGGTCACACTCAAGTAAATCTCTGTGACTTAAACACAATGAGGCTCAGTTGCAGTGTTGTCCCAGCAGCTCGGTGCTTACTTACAGTACCCAACACTCCCAAGCATGATAACCAAGTGTCAGTACGGAGTAGAGACGGGGGGGAAAAAATCTATTCGGTTACTTATCGCGACTCGTTTGGGTGGCAATTCATGTACTGTATAGACACATTGACTTCAAAGCCGGTTGGTTATTTGTTTGGGCTTTGTATAGAAGATTCAAATAGGAACCTTTTTTTTTTTTTAAAGGGAACCCCATCCATTTCAGGGTTTAAAAATAAAAATGTACAGATATCCACGGAACCTTTTTCTAAAGGGTTTCCCAAGATTGTTTATCACTCTTAAAAAAGGCATCCTTTTGATGGCCATTTGTTCCAGGATTTGGAACACTTTCTTAAAACACTGATGTAAAGTTCTAAGGTTTTCCGGAGGAAGACAAGCAAATAACCCAAAACAAGAAAAATTTTCATAAGACAAATGGATGAGATTCACAAAGAAGACATGTGTCTTCTGCCCACTGAACATGCTACTGGAACAGTAGCAGTAACTTGCTAATAGTTCTTGAAGGTTTGGTCAAATTCCCATAATGACGACGGATAGTGATCCCTTATTTGTCTACAGTATTTAACATTGACTAGACAAGCTAGTTGTCCGTGACGCTGCATTTATTAATTATATATGAACAGTATAATATAGCAATTACACCCTGCACTGCTCGTTACTGAGGAGTTCAGCGAGGTCACCAATCAGAGAAACATCACAGCAACTACACACAGAACTACACATTCAGCTGTAGTCTACAGCAGGGGTAACAAAAAGGAAGTGCCACCTTGCGGTGTTATTTGATATTACCATTTAGCCACATTTCTGAAAGTTACAGCATATAGGACGGTATTAGTTAAAACCATAATACAATTTATAAGAATGTTAAACAACTACTGCACATCTATGCTACCTAGTAAAGGGCAGGGGTAGCTTGGAGGTTAAGTTCATGGACTATTGATCATAAGGTCCTACGTTCAAAGCCCAGCACCACCAAGTTGCCCAGATGTATAATGAGATAAAATGTAAGTCTGTCTGGATAATGTCTGCCAAATGCCGTAAATGTAAAGACTCTGTGAAGGTTTGAACAAATTCCCATGAATAGTTTAAGAGAAGCTGCGAAAGGAAGAACAGTGCAACGGACTTTGATCTACACAGGCAACACAAAAAAAAAGTTTTTTTTTGGTGTTTAGATGTTCTAGCTTTATAGTGTAGGTTCTATTTGTAATGTTTCCTGAAAGAGAACCCCATCCATTTCAAGATAAAAGGAACACACGGAGGACCCTTAAACCCAAACTCTAAACTCCTAGAAAAAATATTTGTTGAGGGTTCCTGTTGTATTTGACTCCATTAAGGGTTCTAAATACAATCTTTAAAGTATCTCGAGCATTAATTAAGCTTAATTAAGGGTTTTTAGGTTCCACTTGTGAACCTTTTCTGACAGAAAAACACACAGCCGTGCGATGAAGTAAACTTAGACGAGTGAAGATTACTACTTGACAACTCATAAAACATCAGAAACTAAAGTTTGTTGCTTTGTGATCCCCCACAGAACCCCGTAAATCACATGCAATAACATCTTCAGATCAGACCTCTTCCCTCACGCTCTCTCTCTCTCTATGTGAACTATGGTCTATGACAATTCTTAGCTGGGGTTTTTTCGTATTCCACTGTAAAATATTCAGTAGATGAGCGTGACACAAGATGTCGTTCACCTCATCAGGTCTCACGTCTGTCTGTCACACACTCACGCTGACACCGCGCAGTCTTCAGGTCTTTAATTACACACCATGGAAAACAGTGACAAACACAGGTGTTACCTGAGCTTCGCAACTGATTTGAGTTGACGCTCTGGATTCCCTCACTGATGGAACTGACATCAGATACCCACAAACACACACACACACACACACACACACACACACAGTAGACAATCTGACTTCAGCTCAATCACATGCATATTTAATACTCCTAGTCCCTAAGGAGCGCGGTGTGTTTGGCAAGTTCGGTTCTACAAGGGAGAGTTTAAACTCCTGAAACAGGAAATCACAAAATCACAAAAATTTTATGAATAATTAAAGCTGTCATGTTTTTTAATTCCGGTTTGTATGTTCATCTCACACTGTCTCGACAATAGCACTCCATAAATGAGTTGTTTCTAAACCAAATAAACAAATCCTAGTTGTAGATATGCTGAAGTTTTCGGATACAATTTATATTATTATTAGCGCTGCAACTAACGACTCATCTATTGATTATTGAAATGATTAATCAATTAATCGGCTCTCATTTAGCTATCAGCTTTTAAACGTACTGTAGCTTGAGGTTGTTTTATGAATTTGCTAGCTAACAATAAAGATAATAAAGATGAATACTGCATTAAAATATGTATTTATATAACTTTCCTGATGAACAAAGCAAAAACAAAGTAGCAGCAATAAAAATAAATGATTGGCGGATGGCAAGCTTGGATTAAGTCTGTGGTGAAGGGTTGTGGTCAAGCAAAATGAAACACGTGTGTGAGCATGTGTGTGTGTTTCTAATAGCTAAAAAAAGCGGAGAGTGAAACAGCATATGAGAAAGAGAACGTATGTGTGTGTGTGTGTGTGTGTGTGTGTGTGAATTTCACTTAAAAGGGTTTAATCAGGAGAACTGGAAATTAAAACCCAATTCACAGCAATACTTAGTCAGTAATTATCCACATACTCTTCATTCCCTGCACCTCTAATTATTATTATTATCATCATGATTTTAAATATTGCTCAAGAAAAATAAGAGAACACTTAATACCGGTTTGCCTTGAATGGGCCTGATTTTTTTAGCAGTATATGAAATATATGAAATTGAGAGTGTTATTAGTGTCAGTGCTCTAAATAGAGGGTCCAGTGTCAGTGCTTTGTAAAGAGTTAAACCTGTAACTATATGTTACTGGACACTGTTTCCATTAACATTCAATAAATTATGAAATTCCTATAAAAAATTATGCATCTTTCATGAATAAGAAATTTTTATAAATAAAGTTTTTATTACTAGTCCGTCATCTCTTTAAACATATGTGTCTGTATTGACACATACTGTACACGCACACGCGCGTTCTGGTTTCATTGATTGCCGAGCGTCTGCTCCTTTGAAGCCGTGCGGATTGTTTCGCCATTTTGAACCTTCAATCGACTCTTCTCAATGCATCAAAAGAGCCTCATATCTCAAAGTCTTTGATTGACCATTGCTATTATAGGGTCCTTTTGTGAGTGTGTGTGAGATGAAGGCTCGCTATTAATTCTTAGGATTATAGACGGCGCACATGAGATGTCGGACATGGAGTAATTTCGTACAGTGGAAGCCTGTGTGAGGAAAGATGGAACAGTCATGTTTTTTCAACTCTACAAATACTGTATACTGTACATAATCAAGAAAAAATCTATATTAAAAAAATATATGATCACGAATGTAGAGCTGTGCAATTTAAATGATTGGGCAATTTATTCAGTCTTTATTAAACTTATAAACATTCATTGGTCTAAAATTGACACATTTTCTAAAAAATATACCACAGCTTTTGCAGAATATACGAACTGCTTGGATCTACAGTAACTTACTTGCAAATTAGCTCTTGTTCTTTTTCTTTAAAGCACGTTTGGTGCAACACTGTCACCTACTGGACCGGAGAATAGAGCCGGAGATTGGCAGAAAAAAGTTACACTTAAAAACCTGTAAGAAAATCTGAATTCCCAAAAATCTAATCTAATCAAATCAAGAATTTACCTTACATTCACAGCTCTAAACTATTTTAACTACCTATTAAAATAGGTCATTTTAATAATCTAAATGAGCCGATATAATCTGAAGGTCACTGCTTAAACTGGTCCCAAAAAAAGGAGAACTTTGCCCATCGTAAATACTGACATCATTTCTGATCTTAAGTTGGCAAATTTGAATCAAATATAAATAACGCTGTGCTTTCTTCAGTGAGACCACATGCACAAAAGATTAAGGCAATGGCTCGCTCGCCAAGGAATGAGGTGGATGTTATTCCTCTTGAATGTATCTAGGCCAGCTTGATCTTCCTTTTAAAAGAAGAGAAAACATTCAAAGAAGATAAACTATTAATATTGAGGCTTGAGATTATAAATAAAGCAAGAACCATTATTTAGTTTGATCAGTCTCTTTAGGTACTTAAGTTTTCCTGATTTTTCTCTTCGTCTATTAATCATCTTTCTGTTTTCTGTTCAATCATCCTCCACCTCTCTCTCTCTCCCTCTCTCTCTCACTCTCTCTTTATCTGAGGAGGAGGATTGATGGTTCTTTTGCCAAGCCATAAATTCTCCTCTTCCTTCATCACTTCCTGCCTGGTCTAGGAGGTCTGTTTAGACTTACAGCAGATCAATAAATACACCCACTCACTTTTCTCTGGAATAACCAACACAGGGTTCTGTCTGGTTAGTGCTGTGTAAACACGAGCTTGAAAAGACGCTGTAGCTAGCTCAACAAAACTGAATAAGAAGAAATGCAAAAGGGAATGATTTGGCCTAAAATCAAAAGGTTAAAGTCCCCTTTAACCCAAAATTGCAGAGACTAGTTAACCAACATGATAACTGGTTTGTTTGGCTTATGCAGACAATGAAGAACATGCATTCAATGTTTTGCCAAAGTCTGAAACTCTTTTTAACTATATGAAGCCAATTCTCGTCAAAGGCACACTCCACTGTGGATCGTCTTCTGTGCTAAAGATTGTTTTTCACTATCTGATCTCACTTAGTTTACAGATGCAGCTGAAGCTGAGTGTGGTCGATTTCACATGGAATCATTTTGAGCTCTAGATAATTAAACTGAACTTAAAGAGAGTTCGGTTAACAGGCACGAGCTTCCATGCTGCGGACCCTCAATTGAAAAATCAATGAATTCAGATGCAATACAAGGCAATAAAAAACTATTTCAAGATATATTTACTAATTTCAAGGCTACTTTGCCTTATTCTGTTAACAGATCATTTTGCATTGTTTCAAAATGAAACACTTAAAATAAGTAAAGGCTTAATAATCTTTCATTTGCACATGGGCATTCAAGACTTGTGATGGAATTTCTGGTGAATAAAAGCGGCTGACATTAACATCTAGCACAGTACAGTGATGAGACTCGCTGCAGTAAAACATTTGAATGATGCAAACATTTTAAAGAACGCCGTACGTCCATGAATGATGATTCTGGCCAAGATGGCTCAGAGCCTACTGAAGTCTTTCCTGTGAACATTCAGTGAAAGGAACACCTTATCCTTGAAAATCACTGGATAACTTAATGTAAATTTGTGACTTTTCGTCAATTTGTCATAGAGACGCATCTGTCTGTGGGAACTGTTTTAAACAATCATTCACCCACACTAATCAAACATTACCAGAACTAGGCTGGGAGTTACTGCCGCATCCCTGTACAGTCCTGACCTTGTTCCAAACCATTTCCACATGGTTAGCCCATTAAAGGAGTTCCTGGGAGGCCAGTGTTTCAGATGTAAAGCAAAAAGTCCGATCGTGGCTCTGGCGTACTGAGAAAACGTTCTACCTTGATGGTTCCAAGCACTAGTGAAACACTGGGATAAGTGCATCAGTGTAGCAGGGGATTCATATAGAGAAATAAGTGGAGATTTAACTCTCATAACAGTGTTCTGTTATTCTACAAAATCAAAAGTCTTGACTTGAACACCCCCATGAATAAAAACAAATAAATCCGTTAATATCTTTCTTTAACTCTATTTATGTTAAAGTTATTTTACTCACTAAGGAATAATAATAATAATTTTTGGCAGCACATCACATTCCTAGGAATGAAATATGATACATTTATTATTTGGCACAGGTACTAGAGCTTTGAATCATGGGTAGACTGTTGATTCTTTTTGAAGTATTTTTTGAAGTATCAAGAATTATTTAAAATATCTTATAAGCACTGAAATGCTGTGCTTATGAAAGTCTGGTTTACTTTTTCATCAGTGAGAACACAAGCATCCGGGCTTGTATTTTCTGATGTCATCAGTGCCGTCTGTATCTTAAATCTTTGTGTGTGCGTATCACACGCCAATCTCATCCTCTGACACGCATAGCCATAGCCGATAAAGTTAAAAAGCATGCAATAGTGTTTTGGAAATGTGAATAATATTATAAAAAAATATTCTACTCCTTGAGTTTAATGATGGCCGCAAACGAACTAGGTGCATACTGCCACCTGCTGTATCGGAGAGTGAAAATACACAGATCAATGGAGGAGTGGGGAGTTTTGCACCAACTCAAAAGAAGAAAAAGAAAAATGAGAAAATGAAAAATGAATTTTTTTTGTTATATATGGTATATACACTCACCTAAAGGATTATTAGGAACACCATACTAATACGGTGTTTGACCCCCTTTCGCCTTCAGAACTG
>JAQQZT010000005.1:6519196-6545261 GCA_030068275.1 Clarias platycephalus | reverse complement strand
TGAATTATTCACACACTGGCAGTCTGTGTTTGTTTTGAAGTAATAATTATGGCGAATGACAGATACATGCTGCTCATAAAAAAAATTTAGATTTCATTTTTAATTGGAAGTAGAACAGTAAACTCTTGTATATGAAGTTAGTTTGTATTTTTTAAATGCTGTGCCTGGTTTTTAAGTGATAAAACTAATGTTATAAGGAATTGGCTACATTTAATTACTAATGTTCAGTTTTGAAGCTATTGCATAAAGCTAAGGGATAAAACTGAGTTATGACTCAACTTTTTATTTTAAAAGTTCAAGGACTTGTAATATCAAATCTATTTATAAAATCGTGATACTCACAGAATCACAATATTAATCAAATCGACACGTAGGTATTGTGATATCATATAGGGCAGTAACTGGTGATTCTCGTTGCTACTGCTCAGTGAGAAAGACAAGATGAGACACTTTGACCCGAGAACAATGAGGTGTAAGTAATGACTTAATAATGCGGTGTAAGGATCGAGGTGTGATTTAATGCCGAGTGGTTCTGAGAGGAAACGTGTCGAGAAGAAAGAGTGTGTGTGGAAGTGACGGATAAAAGCAGACAAAGAGCTCAAGACACAAGACAAGTCAAGACAAGATTGAGGAAGGATGCATTAGACGTTTTAAGAAAGGTTAGTCTTGAAAGTCAACTTTAAGAGGCCAGGAAGATGAGACCTACAGTTGGCGGTAATGTAACAAACCTACTGCATTCCAACCGCTGTTAAACAAACAAGAAGGAAAAGAATAGGGTGAAGAGGTGTGATTTGAGAAGTGGCGAGGGCCAAGATGCTCACCGCTCCAGAGTCCATCGTATTAGAGGAAGAGTTAAAGACGAGGAAAGCTGATTCCCAGAGTGTTCAAGATCACAGCAGTACGGAGGACATGATGTCCAGGAGTCTTCAGTCAACTGCAGTCGAATCCCCGAGCATCTGATGTTATAAGAGGATGTAGAGAGAGAGAGAGAGAGAGAGAAAGAGGGGAAAAGCAACAATATGATAAAGAGATCAGAGTCTCACACATATTAAATGTTATATCTAAACCCCTGACTTAGTGTTTTCCCCATTGTTGCTAGCAACCGATCTGACAAAAAAAAATAGCCCTATTTTTTTACTTGGATGCAAACAATTCCTATAATTAACTAAGCTAATAAGATTAACCAGTAACCTCCAGTTTAAACTAACGCTTATTAACCTTGCGTCACCATAAGTTGACCCTCGTTTAGCTACTAAGCCCAACTACCACCGGTTCAAACCCAAATCCATCGCTTTTCCCTTCGTAGGCGCCCTACATATGTCATAGCTCAGTCTTTCGCACGCAGTCATTCAAGCACCCTATCTCCAAACCGCCGCTATTTATGACACAACCGCGACCGCGGTGTTTATTAATTTAAAACGCTACTAAAACAACCGCGCGTTTTTATTACAAAATAATAAACAATTAATACTAACCATGTGTGAATATATAAGTCCACGTCTTCTTCTACTTCTTGGCAATCTGTGCCTTTGTGTCCCGCAACAGAAATAAAACAAACATCTAATGCCGTGCTGATGTGAACACGGCTAACCCTGCTAGCACAAGCCGAAGTCGGTTCAGTAAAGCCGCTCTGTGATTGGTTGCTTTATTCCACCAATCAAAAGATGGGACAAAATAAAAGTTCAAACCAAACCAAGCAAGATAAAAGTCTTAAAAAGCTTTGTGTGTTTCTACTAAATGAAAGGAAAAATAAAACGCAAAATGCATTAATAAGACTAATTCTGAAGACAATATTAATTAATTTCAATTGTAATTATTCAGGCATTTTTAAGATTTAACTTTATGTAATAACTCAATCCTTAGGGTTGTTCAATTTATAACACTACAGTTCAGTCTTTGAAAAGAAAAAACAGGTTTTAGCTAACAAAATACGAACATTGAGGTGTTTTTAATGCACATCCATTTAAGAACATTTGCTCTTAAAACTGACCATTTTTATGTCTTATGTTCTTTAAAACATGATACACTCTTAATATTCATACTTCAACTTATTTATCTCTAGAAATTGTAATTAATATATTAAAAGCTTATATGAATAAACTAACGAAAATAGTTTCGTTTTAACCGCAATGGGTCGCTATCTGATGACGCCATCTAACTACGACGGACACACAGGAACAGAACCACAACAAACTCGTGATGCGGTTTATTCCCCGCCTGTATTCCCCCAGGGCTCCATTCAAGTAAAGGGATTATTAATCGTAATCGATTGATAATTAAAAAACGATTTCAAAAATAATGTCACGTACATACACCTATCGGGACTTAAAACAAGAACAAATGTCTTAAAGACTAATAATAAAAAAGACAACCACTGGTTCTGTGGTTGCGACGATGATGTGAGTGATCTGCGAACTGTCCAATCATTGGGCTGGCTTGTGCGTGCTAGCCAATGGGAGAGTGGGAGGCGGAACTTGTCAGAATGCGGTTAGGAAGAACAATAATACGCCTGTTACAACACATGATGGGAGAGTCTGCGCTGTCAGAGCCTGGGTTTTAACCTGCGCTGATTAACAGACAGGTCAGTTACTGCTCTGTTTATTAGTTTTAGCGTTGCCTTGTTATACAGAGATAAGTGTAGAAGTATATATATGGTTTGTTTTATTCGTTGCTGATTAAACAGTAGCAAAGCTGGGTGAGTTCTCCTTTTTTGGATTTCATCATTATCATCATGGGCAAAATGAAGGCTGATTGCTTTTTATTTTTTCCTTTATAGAGTCACAAGTAATTATTTATGTTAATGTTCATGCATGTCATTATATATATTATATATATATACATATATCTTTAGAATAAAATTTGACCAAACCTGCAGTGACATTGTATCCAAATACAGTAATTATAATACAAATAATTTTGGAGTATTTCTGTAGGAATTCATACCCATACATTCTGTAGAGCATTTATGAGGTCAGGCACTGATGTTGGACGAGAAGTCCTGGCTCGCAATCTCCGTTCCAGTTCATCCCAAAGGTGCTCGATGGGGTCGAGGTCAGGGCTCTGTGTGCGGGCCGGTCAAGTTCTTATACACCGAACTCATCAAACCATGTCTTTATAGTCCTTGCTTTGTACATTGGTGTACAGTTATGTTGGAATAGAAAAGGGCCTTCCCCAAACTGTTGCCACAAAGTTGGAACCATAGCATTGTCCAATTGTCTTGGTATGCTGAAGCATTAAGATTGCCCTTCACTGGGGATAACGGGTCTGATTGAAACAATAATTAACAGATTTGTCCAAATACTTTTGTCCATATAGTGTATCTATAATGCATGTATAGTCCTAATTTCTGTCTGGTCGGTGATCTGATTTAATTTAAAATTTCAATAAATATAACCATGCATAATGGGCATTGGCGGCTCACTGGTAGGCTTCCTCATCTGCCATGCGGAAGGTTCGGGTTCAGTTCCCACCCAATGTCCAAACCCTGGTCGCTGGATAGAGTGCCGACTCCAATTCCAGATAAAATGGGAGGGTTGCATCAGGAAAGGCATCCGACATAAAACCTGTGCCGTTATTGTGCAGCTGAAAGACCAACAACAACATTATAATCATGTCTAATCACTGTATAAGCTTTTTTTAATTTTATTTTCAATGTAATTTTATTTGTGTATTTATATGAGTTTATTTAAACTCTTATATAAACTTGTCACAAAGCAGATTTACAGAAACAAACAATTATAGAAATATGTTAGAAAATATACTGAAAAAAAGTATAGACTACAATTAACTATCAGATTATCCCAAGCAAGCCAAGCCAAGCAAAGAAAAAGTCCCTGAGGTGAGAATATGAAGAAACCTCGAGAGCAACCAGACTCAACAGTGAACCCATCCTCATTTAGGTGATATCAGATAGTATGACTATAAATCAGTCCATGGTCTATACGTATGTATGCTATGAGCTTGAAAGTTTAGTATAAGGAGAAGAGTGTTAAACTTAACATGAGGTCCTTTTTTGCTGTTTGAGGGTCTGGTACAAACTGTTTGTGGTGATTTCAGTCCTATACTTTTGAATGACTACAGTCACAAGTTATCCAAGAACAGCTGCCTGCATCAGAGTCCAAGTTCATCTTCATGGTCATCAAGTGGAACCGTTCCCTGGCTCCTACACGAATCTTAAACAGAACATACAGAGCCATCCTCAGCAGCAAGAGAGAGAGAGAGAGAGAGAGAGCAGTTAGGTATACTAACAGTCACATAGTCGGTAGCTTGTTTCAGACAATGTATGAGGTCTAAAAGCCCCGGCGACATTCTTCAAGTCTTCAGCTGTACAGTTTTGTTGCTCGGTGTGGAGTCAGATTTCTGGTCTTGGCTAAAAGCAGTGGACTCTAACGCTATTGTAGCCCATCCTCCTTAAGATTTAGTAAATTATGAGATGCTTTTCTGCTCAACACAGTTGTACAGAGTAGATAGATAGATATGAGCAATAACACAATGCAATGCCTGACCTTGTTTTTTTTTCTGGCAGCAAGATGGCACTGGCACGCACTCTCTTACTCATTCCCCATCCGGCTTATCCTGTTCAGGGTCACTTGACCCTTGAGATGTGAGGCCATGGTCCTAACCATTACACCACCATGCCAAGAAAATTACTACGATTATTTTTTCCTCCCTCTCCGATATTTAGTGTCAGAAGCTTTTGAATGATTTTATACCTTTCTCTCCTGATATATGATTTTCTGTTCAGATAAAAATGATTATTAAACAGGTCTACTGGTGTACCTAATAAAGACTTAAGTAAGTCTGCTGTGTGTGTCAAATATAGGATTGGACATATTATTGTACAATAATAATAATAGAATAGATATGTTTGTTTTCTTCACAGCTTGTTTCTGTTTCTAAGGAAGATGATTGAAAAGAGGAATAAGACGATGGAAACAAAAGTGATTTTCTTCGACTCCTTTCTTGTCCATTGATCACCTGCTTCTGGATTTTACTCCAAACAACACAAAAGCAATGGAGAATAAACAGAGGGACAAGACGAGAGGCGGATATTTCGGCAATGTCAAGAACAGGTCAGCTCTCCTGTGTACACTCCTGAACTTTGTATTACTGTAGATTGAAGCGGCAGGAGTCTGATAAAGGGCCTGAGGGATGTTGGAGGTTGTAATAATGTTATATATATAAAAAAAAAAACCACTACATTTAAACCAGCCCGTGTTTTTAATACTGTTCATTTAAAAAATTTAGGGCCGGACAATATGTTGATATAATATCGATATCAGCATCATTTTAAATAGGTCTAGGTCACAATACACATTACTATTATATACACGTGTAATGGATATTGTGGAACATTTTTATTATATTTTATTTTTTTAAACGTAAAAGATAATTGCAAATGTTAAAATTCAGTGCTTAAAGGAGTAGTCAGCAATACTACTACAGCGATCATACACGCCTCAATTAACGCATGTTGCCAAGGCAATAACACTAACTAACTGGGCTAGCTGACTTATACTTACATTAGACATTTGGCAGACACCCTTATCCAGAGCGACTTACATTTTTATCTCATCATACATCTGAGCAGTTGAGGGTTAAGGGCCTTGCTCAAGAGCCAAACCATATTCTGAACCACAGTCCAATGCCTTAACCACTGAGCTACCCCTTACTCCTTATATCAGTATAGACACATAAAACACGCCTCTTGTTGCTGAGTGGCGGGAATAGTGTTGTGCGTTGTGGTCTGCACCACTTTGTTTGTTTCCCGTTTATAGAGCCAGGGCTGATAACTAACACCAGATGTTTTCTTCCAGCCCACATCAAATGAACAACATGAAAGGTATTTCCTGAATTTGACAAAAAAAAGTGTCACACCAAAAAATTTTGATTTATTTTTAATGCTGGGAATTTGGAAAATTTGTCCCTAAACCTATGTATCATGATAGATATCCTGCCTTTAACAATCAGTCTAGGTTACTTTTTGCTCTCTCGTAGTTAAGATGCAACACAATGTGCAGTTTTGTGCAAATATACAATATATAAAAGTGGACAGCGCTTTCACTATGCATCCTTTACCAAACAGTGTCTGCTAATGTTTAGCAATTTATTTCTATGAAATAACATCTTTACTGAAGTTTTTAAACACTAGTTATAGGAAACACACAGCAGTGTGCATTCTGGCTGTAGTGGTTTTATAATATCGATCCCTCCCTAATGCTGACCCCCAGGCTGGGCACCAGGCTGCCGTCGGGCTTCACCCAGCCTCCTGGCTTTGTCACAGGGCCATGGGACGCCTCAGTTAGTGCTAACGCAGGCCGGGACATTACAGACAGCGGGCGGCATCACATCCGCAACCCCAAACTCAGACAGTATTACCTCAAAGGTGAGGAGAAGACAACAACAACAACAACAACAACCTCACTTGTACCTTTATCAACAACACCAACAACCCCACTATTGCCAGCAACAACACCTCCACCAACAACTCTACTACCATGATCAACACCTCCACAAACAACAACTGCACTACTACCATCATCAACACCTCCACAAACAAAACTACCATCAACACCTTCACAAACAACACCTCCACCAACAACAATCCCACTACTTCCATCAACACCTCTATTAACAACAACTCCACTACTACCATCAACACCTCTACACAACTCCACTACTACCATCAACACCTCTACACAACTCCACTACTACCATCAACACCTCTACACAACTCCACTATTACCATTATCACCTCCACAAAAAACACCAACAACAACCCCACTACCACCAACACCTCCAATAATACCATCATCTACCATACCTCCACCAAGAAGAAACCATCTACAGTACCAACAACAGAAACATACCTACTACTAAAATATCAACCACAAACAACAACCCCACGACTAATGTCATCAACTAAACCTCCAACACCAGCAATACCCCCAGTACTGCCATCAACACCTCCACCACAAACAACACCACTAACAACCCCATTACTACCATCATTTCCCCACCAGCAACACTACTGTCACCAACATTAACACCACTAAGGACACCACTACCATGACTTACAACACAAACATCACCAAAAACACACAAACATCAGCAACAAAACAATCAACAACAATAATCACAGTTCCATCACCAACACATCACCTCCACAAACAACTCCACCAACAATCTGACTACTACCATCATCAACACCTCCACCAACAACAACCCCAATATTGCTGTTAACAACACTCTCACTAACAACCCCACTACTACCATCATCAACATCTCCACCAACAACACCAACAACCCTGCTACCAAACAAACTACTACACTACCACCAGCAGCAACAATAATCACACTACCGCCGAGAACACCAACAACAAAAACCTTCTCATAACTACCACCACCAACACCAACAATCATTTTTTGGTTTATTATTAGAATTTTTTTGTTACATAAACGTATATATACATATATGGAATTAAAGTTAGACTTAAGCATTCATTAGTAACTGTATAGATATGGATTTTTTTAAACCCCCAATAATTTGGGGATATATATCTTTTTAACAAATAAGATTTGGATGCCATTAACATCTAAACCGGTGCATTTCTCTAATCAGGGCAAATTAGAAGTGCATAAAAACACAAAAACAAACAAAAAACTGATGTAGAGGCTAATTATTAACAAGCTGTTTTTACTCACAGAGGCTGCTTTTCCATCTGACATTTCAACGACAAAGACACTGCAGTCATTAGCAGAATCTGGAACAAGCGATGAGCAAGGGGTAAATAACACACACGCATACACACACTCGCGCACACATACACACATGCTACAACCTATGATTACATCCCGATCCTGTGTAGAGAAAGCAGGTACATACTTAGTGAGCCGGTCAAAGGTCACAGACACGCCGCGACGCTGGAACGCACTTTCTCACACAGGTTTACTGTCAGATATTTGTGTTTATGGATACTCAGAAATTCCTGCTGAAGCTTTACAGTGGAGTGCTGTGGTCCAAAAAGGATTTGGTAATTACAAATAAATAATTCACGATGATAAGTGATGATGGACTGTGCAAACTGTAGCTCAGATAAAAAAAAGAAATTAGCTTGTTAAGTATTGGCTATAGATTTGAGGAAACAACTTGCTAAATACTGAACCTACATTTACACAACATTTTACAATCTACTGGATCTAGCTTTATTCAATGACTAGCTGATTATAATTGCCTACTAACTACTGGATTTAGCAGTGTACAGTATTTGTATTGTTTAGGTTTATGTAAAAAAAATGTGGTTAACTGAAATTAGCTTTGTACATTACCATACTAATGTGTATTTATAGCCTGTAATGCTAATAACTGAAACAAGATTTGTTTAACACCTTTGTAATGAACTAATATTTTGCTAAAGACTAATTCCTGATTCCAGAATCTAGCTTTAATTAATTAAATGATTAATTTAAGTAGAACTCTATGCTAGCTACATTGTATATGTGTATATGTGCTTTTTACATATATCTTTTGATGGTTAGCAATGATATCTACATATCTTTCTTAATCTTTTGCTAACTCCCAAATCTAGCATTGGATCTGCAGAATTTAGCTTTAATTCATTGATTAAAGTAGATATGTAGAAATTCTTGCTAATTACTGAACCTAGCTTTATATACACCACAGTGTACAGTGCTTTTATAGCATTGTAAAATATTGTGGTAACTTGTAAATCTAGCATCATATATGCCAAATGTAGCCTTATGTAACAGAATGTTTATTACCGAAATTAGCTTTGCATGCATGTAATGCTAATACCTGAAACAAGCTTCCTACAAAGCCTTTGTTATGATACACTCAAGGTTTTTAGAACAGCTCGCTAACTGCCGAATCTAGCTCTCGGAAATGAATAAAACTAGCTTTACAGAGAAATTAATTAATGAAACAAGATGTACAGTAGATGTTTCTCCTAAAGACTGAAGTATTGTATTGTATCTGTATAGCAATGTATAGTGCTTCCACAGGATATATCTTAATGTAAAACTTTGTGGTGAACTGACATACTGACTTATTATTAGTTTATAGCTTCATGGAAAGCAATGGTAATACCAAGTGTTGTTTCTGAGCATCTTTCATTAGGGCTACTGAAACACATTCCTAGCCTTGATAACTATTCACCAAAGTTACTAAAATATTATATACGTGTGTGTTTTTGTTTCTGTGGTGTTAAACAGGTTCATCATGAAGACACAGTCTTTAGTATAGCCTCTCAGTTTAGCGGCAGACGAGCAGGCACCACCTTAATCGCAGAGGTACACACTATGCCCACTGATTTTATTGTGTACTTTGTTGTTTATTGTGTTGTATTGTGCTGCCATGGCTATTGTTGTGTTCTGTTCTGTGGAGACCGATAAAAGAAGCTTTTTATTCCCCATGGTGTGTCACTGGGGGAATGAAAGATGAGCAACTCTCATAAAAAGCTGCATTTGTCTTGTGTTCCATTACTTTCGTAATGAACTTGCTTATAATGATAAATAACAGGATTCCTGCAGCACAAGGCTCAGAAATGTTGGAAAATTATTGTAGTGCTTTTAGAAGAAAATATAGAGAGCTGGAATAAAGCCACAATCGCATATGTATAAAATACACCAATAACAACAACATACAAACACCACCAACGAAAGATCTACAATCATCAACACTATCATTAACAAGGTTGATACCACCGATGACAAATACAACAACAAAACCAGCACCACTGCCTAACACTACCACCAACAAGCACACCAACAATTACAACAATTGCACAAAGTGGAATAATCAAAACCTCATGAACAACTCCACAAACAAAAACAAACATATCACCGCCAACAACAAAAACACTACTACTACCAAAATCAGTAACAAGACCAACAATAGCAAAACCACCCCATATGAACAACAACAAACACTCCAACAAGTATGCACTCCTGGCATCACCACCAAGAAAACCAGCACAAAGACAAATAACCACCACCACTATCTACACCACCAACCACTACCACTACTAACCATAGAACCGCTACCATCACTAACAATTCCAACACACTAATAACAAGCAGACCAACAACAACAGCAAACACGAAAACTACAAGCTCACTACCCTTGACCTTACTGCCAAAAAAGGGCCAGAACCAACACCAATATCCTCATCACCACCACCTACATCAACAACCAAAAGGCTCCCAACAATGAAACTAATACCACCACCAAAAAGAACCCCATCACCAAATACAAACACACCACCACCACCAACAACAACAACAACAATAAAACACTGCCAAAAGCAGCAAAACCACAACAAACACCATTGTCAACAACAATTTTAACAACAAGCACACCACCAATGACAAAATCAGCAACAAAATCAATAACAAAAATCTAATCACCATAAACACCACCAACAAACGCAACAACAGTAAAATCACCATCATCACCAACAACCCCATCATGAACAACAAACAACCCATCAGAAATGGCAATGACATTACCAGGACCAATAATAAAAACCTCAATTATCTCAAAACCAGCCTCACTATGACTAACAACAACCACACTACCACCAATAACGCCACTACCAGAAATAACAGGCACACCACCAGTGACATCATTACTGACAGCAATAACAAAAACACCACCATCAACAGCAATACATCCACCAACAACAATGGCATCAACAGCAAACACACAACCATCATCAACAACATCAAGAAGAGTAAAACCATCACCGCCAATACTATGATGTATAATGATATGCAGACAGTTTTCCAGATCAGGTCATGTTTGCATAGTAATATAGTCATTGTAATATAACCACCAGTATCATGTTCCATGTGTGGCTGTATTGTAAGTTGTTATTTGTTAATTTTAAATAAATAAACAGATATAATGGTGTTTGGAAACTACTAAATCGTCTCAATTCTCTCAGCGACTTTGCTGAATACCAAACTCTTTCTTTCCTGATACCTACATAAGCCTCATAAAGAATCATAAAGAAGCGAATGTAAACTGTATGCATGTTAACCACCCCAGGCGACACTCTGTGATTTATCACCATTGTTCAGGAGTTCATTATCTACTGTACTCAGCCATAAACTCAGCATTTGTTGTTCCCATATCTCTGTAGAAACCCTCTGCCTCGAGCCTCCCTGACTTTTCTGAGGCCAAACTGGACCCTGTGACCCCAACAACCCCAGTGTCCCCTTCCACTGATGCCGAATATGACAAGCTGCTGGTGAGCATATCTTCCTGTTTTATTCTTTTATGGTCTCCATCTGATTTGAGGTCAAACCTAAACCTGGAAGTGCGTGTGTGTATGTGTGTGTGTGAGAACAGAGAATAGCATTTACAGTACCATACTAGTGGACTTTAGTACTGAGTAAAAAAGAGAATGACCTAATCTCAATAAATCAAGAACAGATGATTTAAACCAGAGTACTGGATTAAACGTTACAGGGTGTGTTCATAGTCTTATGACGCTCTATGAAGTTTCATAATGAAGTATGTTTATTTTATATCTACACTGTCCCTACAAATGTTTAAAAATACATTCCAAATCTGCACAGTAAGAAGTTTTATAAATGTATAATAAATAAATAAATAAATAAATAATTCAGACAGTTTGAATAAATTACACTTAATAAATTAAACTTGGTATTCATTCATTCATTAATTTACTTATTTACCCTTTTTTGATGAAGTCGACTTAAAAAAAGATTCTGCAGCAACCACTGCAGAATAATTACAAAAAATTGTTTAAAATCTAAAAAAAAGAGAATTTATACTGTTATAGAAATGTTCAGACATATAAAATATCCACATCTCACATCGACATCACACAGGATATTAGTTGATCCATTGATTATAATCCATTGATTGTAATTATTAAATAATCTAATAAAATAATGCATACTACTTCAAGAAAATTAACAACAGTGGACCTAGTGTAAATAAAAATCTAAACTGAATAAATTTTGCCTTTGTTCCTTGCCGTCAGGACGTGGAGGCGGTGCCATTACCTGACGGACAGCTCTGCCTGTTGGCACTGCCACCCGAGTGCGCACTGGAGGCGGGGCCAACGAACCTGCCGTGTCTCAAGTTGTTCAGTCGCTTCATCACCGACCGCAAAGTGAGTTCTTGCTGTGAAGCTACGGTTAACAATTCTCGCTTTTGCTAACGAAGTCCCATCTGTCTGTTTCTAGGGTGTGGTTTCTGGCATTCTCCTGGTGGCAGCCAATAAGATCTTCTTTGACCCATATAAGTCCCTTCCCCTGGTTCAGGAGAACGGCTGTGAGGAGTATCTCTTCTCCTGTCCGGTGGACAATTTGTCCTCCGTCACGTTCTTCTCGGACATCTCTCGCGTTCACTTCAGCAGGTCCACTCAGAGGTGTGTAGCTCTCGGTTTAATGATCTGAACACCAGTCAGAACCATGTGGACATCCTAAAGATTCATAGTGGAGTGGTTAAGCAGCTTTTAGTTTGTGCAAAGGAATAAATTATACATCTACGGATCTGTGGAGGTCAAAGATTTGCAATAATTATTAGGAATAGTCGGATTTCCTTTGGGAAAAACCCCCCAAAAAATCCATTCTGCATGAAGATGCACCTTGTTATTGAGAGGTCGCAAAGATCAGACTGGCTTCATGTTTTCGCTTCCTGACAGCTAAGAACTCTGGAGCTATATTATCAGTGAGTCCTCTGTTTTGTACTATCGCAGGTGGAAACGCCATAAGAAAGCATTGATCACACCTCGATCCAAGATAGAGCCTGCATCCATGCTGGGATCTGCTGTGACATCCGACGAGCGGGTGGACACGGAGGCGCCCGGTGCGGTGGAGGACGAGGTCGGGGAGAGCAGGGACATGGCTGAGGTCGAACAACAGCTGGAGCAGCTCGCGCTGGAGCTCAACACCGGGCAAAGGATGTGTTCAGAAGAGCAGCTGTCAGGTAAATAGTGTAGTCAGAGGAGGTGTATATGCACTATGCACAGTATACTGTATATTGCTGCTCTACTCAGTTTCTAAGCTTTCTCCAGGACGCACTATGATGTTTGTGAGGATGCGTCAGAAGCCCCAGGTGATCAAGAAGAAGGGTTTCGGGATGCTGGAGCTCGGAAAAGGAAAATCAATGACATGTAGAGATGCCTGGTTCATCCTGCAGCAAGAGAGGTAACAGGCAAAGTAAAGCAAGCCTTATTTTTAGTTCTGTTGTAGATATTTTTATCCATTTTTATCACGGGCCCTGGAGCAATCCTCATCATGACCTTCAACATTCTGCTAAACGTGTATATGCCCTAGTTGCCTTTTTAGGAAAATAAGCAAAAGTCTTTTGTGTACAATGAGTTTTATTAATGCAGTAATTGCTTTGCATGTGTGTTTCTAAAACTAAAGTGAACACAATATTGCTCATACAATTTATAGGACCAAAAATTGGGCACAAGTTTGGAGTTATTTTATACATCTTAGAACAATACTGGATTTTTAAAACCTATGTTATTATGAAGGTCAGCTGTTTTGGAACAGTTCTTCTTGCAAGAACAGTATTGTCAGTGGCATTTGCAAAACCCATCAAGCACCATGATGAAACTGGCTCTTTCCAGGAAAGCCAGACTAAAACTTCCGTCTGCTGCCAAGACATTGTTCATTTAGAGTCACCAGCCTCAGAAATCCCCAATTAACAAACAGCACCGCAGATTAGAGCCGTTATGAAGGCTTTACAGATTATGAGTAGCAGGCACGCCTCAATAGCAACTGTTCAAAGAAACGAAAATCAGGAAAGTCCATGGGATTCAAACTTTGTATATCTCAGTGTCGTAAGTCTCAGTGCAGTGTGGATGTGCATGAACAAATTGCATGAGAGTCATGACGCTGTCACTATTACACAATTGAGCACACAAAAGATGCAACACAGGAAGACAGTCAATGTACACAGCAGCCTAGTGTGAGAAATGACACATTCAGCTGCCGAAACCTTTGCAGAAAAAAGGTGTGTGGTCACTAGACACAGACACAGACACTGACCTGTCTTTGCGTATTAAGCGATTAATGTGAAAGTCTCGCTTTTCCTTCCAGCAGGACTGAACATTAGCTCACTGGGTAATTTCTGAATAGGCGCCTGTTAATAAGCCCAACCGGCTGTCAATGTTGCCATGGCAACGATGTCAAACAGGGGAACAATTATGTTTAGCCTTAATCTTGGGCCAGGATCACTGTAACGATTTCCACATAGACAAACTAAACTACCAGTTAATTAGGAAGTGCAACATTTTTATTTTAAAGTAAAAAACATACACTTTATTATTACATCGTATTATTACATTCCTAAGTTGACGGGGTCCAGACTTTAAGAAGTCCTAATGAACATTAATAGTAAAAGTGCATTTTGATCCTTATTGTCTCTATTCAAGGTTTTTCATGGTCTTCATTGTTTTTCTGTGCAGTTCAGACGAGTTGTACGCCTACTTGAGCCACCACCGGTCTGACCTTTGCATCCTGGAAGGAGGAGGTGTGGAAGAGGACGCGGAGCGGGACGAGGACGACTTTGTGATTCTCAGCGATGGAGAAGAGGAAGAAGAGATATTTAACAGAGATGGTCGTACTGGAGATGAGTGGGAGGTATGTATGAGTGTGTGAGGAAGTTTGTGAAAAAGGACAGATTGCACAGGTGTTTACATGTATATGCATTGGATTCTTATTCAAACTGTATGTGTGTGTAGATGGTGTGTGTAGAGGACAGCAGGGTGAAGGAGTCACTCTCTATAGACAAAGTGCCTGACGGATTGAGTGACATCGTGAAGCAGAGCCTTATACTGAATGCACAGCAGGTTCAAGAGGTCAGAACACACACACACCGCTAATGAAGTCTGAATGAAAGAGTGTGTATTTTTAAATCAAATTGATGTAAAATATAATTTCTTTATTTGTTGTGTCGTCAGCTGTCGAGAGAGCTGCCGCCTCGTACAGTGAGTCACGTGTGGAGATTAACCTACAGCATGAGCAAAAACGGCGCCAGTCTCAAAACCCTCTACAGGAAGCTGAGCGCCTCAGACTCGCCCGTTCTCTTGCTCATCCGAGACGACAACGAGCAGGTCAGACGCTAACGTCCAGTCCTGTCTTAACTTATGCTCCAAAATTGGTGTAAAAACATGATTCAAATCATCTGATCATAGCAGGTTTTATTATTAGGCAAATACAGCCTCAGAGAACAACATATAACGTTTTCACCGTGATATTATTTATTTAACAAAAATAAAGCTAAAAGGAAAAAATGTGGGCAAAACATGTGGGATTCAATAGCTTGTAGATCGACCCTTTGCAGCAATAATGTGAAGTAATTGTTACCTGTATGACTGATTAAGTCTTGTGGTTTGTTTGGGCATTCATTTACGCACAGCTCTGTTAAGGTCCCACCACAGCAAGGTCTGGACTTTAACTTGGCCATTCCAAAACTTTAATTCTTTTATTTTTCAGCCATTCTGATTGAGAATTACTGGTGTGCTTCACATCATTGTCCTGTTGCATGACCCAATTTCAACCTAGTCTTAGCTGTTGGACAGTTCACTTCGCATTTGCCTTTAGAATCCTCCAGTATACTGAGGCGTTCATGTTCAAATCAGTGAGTGCAAGGTGCCAAGGTCCTGTGGCGGCAAAAAAAACCTAAATCATCAACCATCCACGGCCATACTTGACAGTGGGCATGAGGTGTTTCTGCTGAAATGCTGTTTTGCCTCATCTGTCCATAGGACATTGTACCAAAAGCCTTGTGGTTTGCTCAGTTTTGCAAACCTCAGTCATGCTTTTATGTGCTTTTTGACAGAAGGGGCTTTCTGTTGGCAACCCTTCCAAGCAAACCGTACTTGTTCAGTCTTCTTCTAATTGTGCTGTAATGGACTTTTTAACATTTAACTTGCTCAGTGAGGCCTGTAGGGTCTGAGATGTATCACTTTTTTTTGTCTTCTTGTATTTCTCTGACCATTGCACAGTCTGACCTTGGGGTGAATGTGTTGGTACGTCCACTCCTTAAAAGAGTGTCTTCAATGCTTTTTGCATGTGAACGATCTTTCTCACTGTAGAACGTTGTGCTCCAAATTGCTTGGAAATGGTTTAATAACCCTTCCCAGATTGACGTGCAGCAATTGCTTCTCTAAGACTATTGATTAGGTCTTTTTCCACTTGGCATTGTGTTAATGCACACATGAATGCTCCACCAAACTGCCAAAACTTCTGCTCTTATAGAGGTCTGCACACATGCTGATGATCAGTTAATCAAGGGCAGATTATTAGCTGCACCTGCCTGCAACTTATCCTCTTATAATATCCTGTGGAAGCAGTATAGGGGTTGTCTAAGGTTGAATTTGCTTTATACTAAGACCCGTTATGATCAAATGATTTTTATTATGTTTTTACACAAAAAAGCATGAAATTTAAAAAGGTACTAACTTTTACACATGACTGTGTATACATTTGCATTAGTTATTAACCATCACCTGTATATCCTTCATTTTGTCCCTCTCTCTCTCTCTCTCTTCTCAGGTGTTTGGTGGTTTCCTCTCTCACCCGTTACACCCGAGCGACACTTTTTACGGGACAGGAGAGACCTTCCTCTTCCTTCTTCACCCTCGATTTAAGGTATATCTACTGTAAAAGCACAGATATTCCAGAATGCACCTCTCACACAACACTACAAATATATCCTTATCTGGTATAATAACCTATATTATTTTTGAAGATATTATAAAGAGACAAGGTTTTTAGGACCCAGTTGGTTTATGATATTTGAAGATGCTTGTAAGATTATAAATATTACTTGTACATGCTATAATTCATGTATTTGTCAACCTTGATTTGTCCTTAATTGTGATTGGATCCAGCAGTTTTACTCACAAACATGGACCAAGACACAGGAAGAGATGAGAATTAAATAGTTTATTAATTTATTAGTTAGGATTAATTAGTTACAGTCAATGCTGCGTATTTGAAAACATGAAAATATGATATTATTCACTTTGCTTGTATCTTGATTTTAGTCACATACAGTAACTCAAATAGGATGTGCTTTATCTATGTCACTACAAAACACACAAAGGGACTCTCTGCTAGTTTTATCTTCCTCAGCCTCTGAGCGCTTATCTCTGTCCTTCCTCTTTGCTGTCACATCTTACTCTCTGTGTTTGTCTCTCAGTGCTTCCGCTGGACAGGTGAAAACTCCTTCTTTATTAAAGGTGACCTCGACTCCTTTGCTATCGGCGGTGGAAGGTATAAGCTGCTTGCAATCAGACGTTTACACCCATATTTAATAATTACATCACATTATGTACAGTAACAGTTACTCACGCCATCCAGTAGCTGTATTCAGTATTATCTTCTTAGCTCAAATGGTTAAGGCTCTGGGTTACTGATTGAAAGGGGTTCGAGAGCCAGTGCTTCCAAGTTGCCACTGTTGAGCCCTTAAGCAAGGCCCTTAATCCTAGCTGCTCCACGAGACTGTATCCTGGCGTCTGACCCTCGTAATTGGGATTTGTAAAAAAATATATTTTGCTGTGTTATTAAGTATATAATGTAATAATAATGGTAACAATATTCATGTTTTTTTATCAGTTTAAGTTTCCAGGTTAAAACAGCTAACTTGTTAGTTGTGTAACACAAATAATAAAAAAATATTTTTATATTACTTAAATATTTACTAACGAAGCGAAAAACGAAACTGCTAAACACCTACTTCCAATACTGCTAATCGTGTACTTTAATGCAAGTGCGCCCTCTTGTGGTGTGCATATTAATAGATATTTGAGCTCCGGAGAATTAAGATGCAGAACAAATATCTTTTCTTGGAGTAAATTCTTAACAGCAATTAATTGATTAATCATTAGCATCACTCATTTAATTTTCATGCAAATTAGAAAATATACATTACACATACATAAATACTGTATATATAAAATAAATTTTAATCAGTCATTTTGATTGGTATATGGGTTGTTTCCTCCCTCTGTGACAGTGGACATTTTGGCCTGTGGCTGGACGAGTCTCTGTATGTGGGCAGGAGCAGCCCGTGTTACACCTTTAACAATTGCAGCCTGTCTGAGAAGAGTGACTTCAGGGTGCTGGAGCTAGAGGCCTGGACCTTCTGGTGATCTCACAGTTCTCTTGATTTGAGCTGGAAAAGGGCTGATTGGTGGCAGAGTGAGAGTCAGGGTGAAGACTTGCTAAGATCTCGAGGATCTGCCAAAGTTTGTGAAGTTATGGAATGGAAAAGCAATATTTGGATGAATTTACTTTTTATTGAGGACATTATGTGCAATGCTAAGGCAAAAACAACAACAACAACAACATCATACATTTTACATCCTCATGACTGAATCAGGTCATAGGAGCTCCATCAACCAAGAAGCACCTGATTGCAGATATAAAACCTCGCCTATATGAGCGATAAAGTCTCTGTGACATATAGCTTCTTAGCTGCGAATGTTTCGTTTATTGATGTATTTCCTTCTAAAACAGGTAGTGACAAGTTGAACCACTTCATTGATTTACACACCAGCCAACAGCATTTAAGATGAAAAAAGTGCACACCCAACTACTCGTTCTGACCGACCCTGTCAGCAGATTAGCTAGCTAGCTAAATATGTAGAACAGCCAAAAGTTTAACAAGTCAGTTACTGATAATATATATATATTTTTTTGAAGCTTGAAGGAAATGTTTTGTTGTTCTGTCTGAGGAACATCCAGCATTGAAGTACACACCAACAAACCTTGTTTGCTGCTAATGGGCTAATATACTAACTACAGTAGCTACCACATTGCAACACCTGCTTTCATATATGTGCAGAACATATGATTCTAGAAAGCATTAATCACCATGATTGAAAACTTAAAATGATGGGAATTAGAGATGGAAATTAAAGAAACATTATGCAATAATGTTGATACAGAAAGGTATTGAATTGTTTAGATTTTTCTGTACTGTTATTTTTGAGGTCCTGAAATCTCAAAGACTCTGCATTTATCTATACGGTCAGGCCGTCCAGTTCAGGTGACCAGAGGAACATGGTTAACGCATGATACTGTTTGAAACCTTTTTTTCTTTTACCTACAATGTCGTACTTACAGTATATGCAACTGCTACATGAAAACTTTAGTTATCGTGAAAACGTTGTGATCCTACTGCGCCTCTTGAGATGCCAAGATGTGGAATCACTGCTAGACTAATACTCTTTGTTGCCTTCTGCATTATGATTGGTTAGAATAATTTATTCTTGTCTATGATTGATTAGAAACCTAGAGCGTAAAGGTGGGACCTAAATCGTTTAGTTTTTAGCACAGTTAAGCACAATATGTATTAATTATTAAATCTCAGGCTTACTCTAAACTACAATTATGTATAATTAAGTTATATACATAGAATAATGGTGTTTCTAAAATGAATAAAAAAATAAACAATTACAAGCAGCATGGTGGCTTGCACCTCCAGGGATGAGGATTCGATTCGATGGGTTTTGCGAGATCTTGCAATAAACTTTTTTTTTCCTTCCCTCTACTTTAATTTTTAAGGATAATTTTTTTTTCTTTCGTGTCCCTCCGTATGATCTGGAGGTAACAGTACAGAAAAATACATAACTCCTAACCTTTCTGACTTTGCCTAATTTGATATTTATATTTAATGTCTACAAATGGAATTTGTACATTTTACAGATTTAATGATTCAGACCTCCTTAAAGAGTTTATACAGTGAAGTGTGTTAGAAAGCTATCACAATAGACATATCTCGAGTATGTAAGTCCATTGTGGCCATTTATCATTTATTGCGATATTACTAATTTATCATCATAAACCCCAGCCCTACAGCTGTTTGTCATTTTTTTAATACTATTAATATTTTTTTATAAGTATTGTATTGGTATATATATATATAGCACCAATAAAGGGAGCCAGGTCCGGAAACTTACAACCTTCTGAAACACCAATTTTAGTATATTTTAAAGATTCTGACACCTAGATGATTTGCTTAAGCTGCCTTTAAACCAAGACTAAATCTTCTGTAAGCACTTAAACAAATTGTAAACCTGCACTGATGTTAATAATAATAATAATAATAATAGTAATTAATTAATTAATTACTTTTATTTTTTTCTTTTCCTGGACAGCAAATCTTATTTCCCATTTGCTTACTTACTGTATAAACGTAAAAGACACAATTTTTCTCTTCAAACTTGAATTAGTCAAATACTGAAAACCCTTTTTCCAGAACATTCCAGCCGGGAAATCGCCAGGGTTACCCCATACGATGTTATCACGATACCTAGGTGCTGATTCAATCTGCATTGTGAATATCCAAATTTTATGAATTCCAGATTCTAATTTTCTGATTTGCTCATAATTCATGGAACGCTGTACTGCTTGCCAGCATGTGAGCACTTTAGAGTGCGCCATCTGCAGGATTATAGAGGAATATCACCATTTTACCACCAGGAATGCAACCAAAATAGAAATTTATATTTATATAATTATTATTTCACAAAAAAGTGAATTTATCAGAGATGGCATTAGTAAGCTGCCAACATTCTCCAGATGTAATGGCATCTGGAGCATACAAGGCATATTTTAGCATCCTGGACTTTAAACACCACTACCGAGCAGTGTATAATGAAAACATAATGGGAGACAACTAGTATATTTAAGGGCAGATAAGTGATTTGCATGACAGTCACAAATCTAAAAAACAAAACAAAAACAACTCACTTCTTAACATTTATGAATATATGAAAACTTTAGTATGAATGGAACTCTTGATTCATATGTTGTTTCATTCAGATGTTATATAAATGAAAATGTCAAGTTTGAAGGGAATAAGGGCCATTTTCTAAACTGTTACAAATTAAGCAATTAAGAAATAACACCTGCTTTCCAGGAATGAAATTTATGTTACGTAGTGCAAGAAATGAGCCAGAATTTCTAATACAGACTTGCATACTCGCAAGTGCTTTAGGACAAAGTTATGGCTAAATAACCTGCATGTAAATACTAAAAAACATTATTTAAAAATATGCACGGGATAAAGCTGTGAAGGTGCGAGCACAATGAACGGGAACGTAACGGTTTTCTGAATACGTTTTAAAATAGACGTTACTTTTTAAAAACCTGTTTCACAAAAATCACCTTAAAAGCCATCATCATCATCATCATCATAGCTTTAAGAGCATCTGTTAATAAAGTTGATTAGCTAACACAAAGCTGTGTCTTGGGTTTGAAATCGAACCTGTATTTAAAAAGGGAATTGTTAATAAGCGTGTCGCACCTACACCTCATCAATGTAACTATTATACTGTATGTATATAAACAATAAATGTGAATCTTCAAAATAAATCCTTGAACATGTAGAAAAGCTCTTTATTTTCTGGTACACTATTTAACTTCACAACAGATACATTTATCCTGGGAAAGTATTCATTTAGTAAACACTAATGATAAACAGGACGCTTCAAATAACACAAATTCGCACAGATTTTCTCTCACCACAATTGTTCTAGAGGTTTCATGTTCGTTTGCTCTTCCTGAGGCTATGATGCAATTATACCATTTGAGGAATCAATAAAAAAAACTTTATGCCAACTGGTTTTATGTAAATAAACTATGGAGTTTGGTCAGCTATAAGCATGAACTCTCATGAAAACAACCAAAATCAAAAATTATAATTTTTTTTTAAAAAACAGAATTGGATAATTTCCATTATACTCATTTTCTTTGGGGTGGGGGGGGACGGGGGTGTAACACAGAGCGCCATTACTTTTGACCAACTGAACCTTTGATTTTTCCTAATTTATGGATACATGTTGAGGTTCTACATAATAAATTCATTTTTAAACGAAATTAATATGTAACTTGACGAATACATTTCTTTCCATCCAGCTTGATTGGCTTTAAAGCTAGAGCTAAAATCCAGATGTTCTTGCTTGTGTAACCTGGCTTAATGATGTGATCTTGGATTATACTTTATACGTCTAGCGATATGTTTGGACACAAGATGGCCGCCTTGCACACATCCCATGTGCATTTTCAGGCATCGCTTGTGCTATACCAGTGTAAACACTAGGGGCAGTATAGTACACCATGCTTTTGATTTGTAACGCAGCTTGTGACGAGTGTACGCTCAATAGTTGTTAGCTACATTAGACTTGTAGCGAAGGTGCAAAACAAAAAAATGCAAACTTCAGACCATGTTAGTGTTACAGGAATCTGACTAGGAGTTAAAGTACTGCATCTAATCTAATAAACACTTGTACAATTTACCTTAAACTTCTCTTAATCATCTTTGGCGTGGTCTTTAATGTGTTATTTAAAAGAATAAAGTACTGTAAGTTATTGTAATACAGAGATAACTGTTAATACAATATAACAAAATCATTTCCACTAAACTTGCTGTTTAATCCTAGTTCCATAAATAACAAGTTTGCATAGTTAGTACTGACTGTGACTAAAGGACGAGACTACACACTCCTCTTCAAGCAGGTGTGTGCGCGCATATGCGTGTGTGTCTGGACTGGAACAAAGACATCAGGTCTGGTCCCACCCAGTGAGCTTTCAGAACAGACCATCACAAACTGCTCCATCCAGGGACACACGCCAACACACACAAACAATCGTTTTACACGGACGGACGGACGGACACACACACGGAATAGTACTGTCCATGAAAACAAACATACAAATGACATTGTGTGCGAATGGGTGTGTCTGCACTGGAACAAAAACATCAGGTCTGGTCCCACCACAGAGAGCTTTCAGAACAGACCATCACAAACTGCTCTATTCAAGGACAAAACACACGCACGCACATCATTCACTCATCATAAGAGATTTCATTGATCATTGAGATGTGTGTGTGAACCACCACATCCTTTAGTGCCACCGCCGCCTTCCGTGATCGATGTCGACGTTCTAGGAAGGAGAGGAACCTGATTAAAGTGAGCTGGTGTGTCGATGAACCTGTTCGTCACTAGTACAGTAATAAATCTTCTTACCCAGGTAAGTACTAACACACTTATACCCCGGTCATAAAAAAAGTAGATTAGCATATGTAGAAAAATCTGCAGTCACTTGCTTATAAGAAAGGAGAGAAATTCCTGGAATTCAGTGCAGCACAAGGTCCAAGGAAATCATGCCTCACGTGTGTGAGTGAAACAGAAGGAGAGAGATATAGAGAGAGTTTATGCTGAGGACTTGAGGTAAGCCTTGGCTTTGTCCAGACCATCCTGCAGGAACTGGATGTATGTGGAGGTGGACGGGTCCTCGAACCCACCCGAGAAGCTGAACCCTGCCTCACTGTCCTCTGGCTTCATGGAAGTCTGGTCCAGGAAGTTGTTGGCATTGATGTGGTGGACCTGCGCAACGGGGGAAATAAACGTTATTGAATAAAGGTAGACAATTATTATTACAATTTATAATACACAATTGGTCATTTTAAAAGGGTTGTAAGAGTAAGTCCAGGAAGGCATGAATAGAAACTAATCAAGTAAGACAAAAGCTAATTAGCTAAATCTAATTGGATGGAAAAACATGGTTTTTGGCCTGATTTCTTGCCATGACTCATCTGAAACAAAGATAAAAGGATTATAATATTCCCAGACTTACCACTGTCCCATTAGGCAGCACCACCATCATCTCCACAGGGAAGCTGTACTGCTCCAAATGTAAACGTGCCTTCTGACTCAAATCCAGATTATTCTCATCAGCCTGCACGCACATCACATGGCATTAACGACACAACAAATCTTAAACACTAATCATGAGTTGCAATTGGAAAAAAAAAAAAAAAAAAAGGCTCATGTGACATACCGTAACCATGACAACAACTTTGTGTGTCCTATTTAGTTTTGCTTAAATAACTGGCCTAGCTTGACATTATTAAAAATTTATTAGAACTGGAAGGAATAGGAAGTTAATGATAGGAAGTAGTAATGGCAGTAATTAAGTAAATGTATTAAGTAACTTAGTAAGGTTTTCATGTATCTGAACTTTACTTGATTTTTTTTAGTGGATACTTTTAGTTCACGACACCCTACAACAAATATCTGTACTTTCTACTCTACTACATTTGTGCATGGCATTGCGTTACACAACCCTGGTGATGTGTAGCATTTAAAGTGGATGATGAGGAGGTTGTCCAACTTAGATTGTAGATTCGGAAGCAGAAATTAATCATTTAAACAAGTACAAATACACAAAGTGTTATTTTTCGTTACACTGCAAAGAATATAGAATGTTTAATATGTCATATTTTCATAAATCCGACATTCACATGAATCTTATACTAATCCTACTAAAGACACAAGAATACAACCACCTTTTTCCTGGAACATTTTCGCCACATGCTACATAATGTCCCAGCTTTACTCATCTCTACAGTCTCACTCAGTGGACACACTGAACATCGGCACATTAACCAACTTTGAGAGTATGAACAGACGCTTCACCTGCAGGTCCTCCAGCTCTTTGACGAGGGACCAGCTGCTAATAAAGCTCTGGTTGAGCAAGGCCAGGACGGGCGAACTTTCCAGGACTGTCTCCCGGAGAGTCCGCCCCGAACCTGTATACATAAACACAGAGCACAAATATGATTAATATTCATCCATAAACATTCCATAACAGCAAATGAGACAATTATGAGAAATTTGCCAACATGATGTCATTCTTTCTCTCTTTTTTTTACCACATTCATCATTTAATGATTGTTTTGCATAATATGTCTCCATAGTTCACATATCTATTAATTTGTACACCACAAAAGGGCCTCAGGTGGTACTTAATATTGGACATTGGATTTTTGAGGACCTTGTTTTAGGCAAATTTGTTGCGATTGTTTATTGTAAAGTTGAACCAACTACTAGTTAAGAAAAATTTGCAACCCTAGTATGTACATAAACATTTTCACCAGATGGTAGTTAAGTCCAAGACTCGAGTAATGAGGGGATCAAGCACAAGTTCAAATGAAAGCGAGATCAAAAGTGTGAAATAATTTTTAACTTCAATTAGTTGCCTACATATGTTTATTGGTCCAATGATTTGATGTTATTTTTCTTCTCATCGAGCTTTGTGTATGTGGAAAGGCTGTATTTAGAAAGACAAAACGGATCACACTGCACAATAACCCACACGCATGCACACACACACTTTCTTTCCCTGCATTGCAGTCACATCCCCCTCATTCTGACCTCAGCAGGATTGATCATCCAGCGCTCCCCAGAGCAAGATGGAGTGAACCAGCTTCCCTTCTGCTTCTGCCCTGCTGAAAGCCTCTGGGAAAGGCAGATACTCCACCTGAAGGTGTATCAAAAAAAATAAATAAATTAATTAAAATAAAATAAAAAAAAGGAGAATGTTTACATTAACAAATGCACGAATGAGGTTGCGGATGGACGAGGTGTCTGAAAGGGTTTACCTTTTTGAAAGGATAAAAGGTGACCTCGAGGCGGCCGGCTGCCTCGTCTCGGCTGATCTCCGAGCTCCAGCTGATCTCCTCGAACACGAAGTGGATGGGTTCTGCTCCCTCCCCTCGGGTGTCAATCACGTTGCCCTGCTCGTCGTGGATGACGGATGGCGTGGACGGCCCGGCCGCTCGCAACTCCATCTGGAAAATGTTGACGTGTGTGATTAATAATATGCAGTAATATCCTGAAATCTGTAATTTTGTTTATTTCCAACCTCAATACAATACAATAAAGCTTCGATTTCAGCACTGATTATTCATTTCAGCAGATATGTAAAAAAAAAAAATAATAATAATAAAAACATAAGAACTTGTGTATGCTTTCTGGATAATTTCATATAAAGTCCGCACTAAAGACTAGGACACTTACTTGTAGCCCCCAGCAAAAGGTGAAATGTTCACTAATGCTTGTAAATTCATATGTGATTTGATGTGAGTGATGGCGCCGGTGAGGTCGGCTGCCGTCACGACTGCTCCGACCTACTTTTCTTTGTTTTTGTATTTTAAAGTAATTTACAGTAACTTTAAACCGGCAAAATTACCACCATT
>JAQQZT010000005.1:6478469-6488839 GCA_030068275.1 Clarias platycephalus | reverse complement strand
GTAGAAAATAAATCACTAAACAAAAACAAAGAAATTTGCAAGTGACCCCAAACTTTTGAACGGTAGTGTATATACATTTGTACTAAAGATAATAGTGTCTTAGACCTTTGCACAGTATTGTATATGTAATTATTTAGGGGCATTCAAGTCAAACTGGGACTTTTGATTACGCAGAATAAGATTCTGAGAGTAGAAACTGCCTTTATTTCTCTATATAATCCTCTGCTACACTAATGCACTTATCCCAGCGTTTCACTAGTGCTTGGATACCATCACAATAGAAAGTTTTCTTCTACTGCCTGCATTATGTCAGAAACGCTGGCTCCAGGAACTCCTTCAGTGGCCCAAACATGTGGAAATGGCTTAGAGCGAGGTCAGAACTGTATGGGGGATGTGGCAATAACTCCCAGCCGAGTTCCTGCAATACACAAGTGGTATTGATGAATGATGGTGTGTAGAGTTCCCACAGACAGATGTGTCTCTTCCATAAGTTGGCGACAAGTTATGCATTGATTTTTAAGGATCGGGCGTTCCATTCACTGAATCTTTACGGAATGACTGCAGTGGGCTCAGAGCCACCTCAGCCAGGATAGTAATTAATGAACGTACAGTACGGCCTTCTTAAACGTTTTCACCATTCAAATGTTTTACTGCAGCCAAGAGTCTCATCACCGCACTGTGCTTAAAGTCTTCTCTAAATGTTAATCACATTTACACTTTCATTCACCAGAAATGTAATCACAAGTCCCGGTTTGACTTGAAGGCGTCTTGTATTTTAACCAGCAGATGACCTGATTAGATTTGGAACTTGATGCAAACTGGGTTACAGTCACAGCAAGGTCAAATGTCTGAAATAGTTTTCCCTTCATAATTTCCTTCCTGTTTGTAGAATTATTTTAAGGAGGTTTAAAATAATACTTGTTAATAATAATCAGAAGGACTAGACTTATCGGTGCCAGGGACTAAAAATCCTCAAGGAACTATTCTTACAAAATACCCTCAATAATGATTAGTTATATCTCGCACTAACAAATGGTAAATTTCTCTATGACTTTATTCATGTCATGGTGAGTGTTTCAGAAACTGCTCGCCTCTTTTCCGTTGATTTCCACCTATGGCAGTCGCATGAGTTTACACAGAATGGTGCGTAAAACAAAAAACAACCAGTGTGTGGCAGTTCTCTGTGTCAAAACGCCTGACCATGGCCAAACTGGTTTGAGATGACAGAAACGCAACATTAACTCAAATATCTTGTTACAAGTGAGGTATGCTGAAGAGCAACACTAAATGCACAACATGTTAAACCTTGTAGCAGATGCTATGGCCGCAGAAGGTGGCGCTTCTATCAGGTAAAACAGGAAACTGAGGCTATAATTTGTGCGAGTTCAACAAAACTGGGAAACTGAGGATTGGAAAAAATCATTTCCTAGTCTGACGAGTCTCGATTTCTGCTACTTTCATAACTTTCATATGGTAGGGTCAGAATTTGATGTAAAGAATTTGTTGTGAAAGCATGGCTTTCCTGCCTTGTATCAACAGTTCAGGCTGGTGTTGGTGGTATGATGGTGTGGGGTTGATATTCTTGGCACACTCTGCCCCCTTAGTACCAACTGAGCATGCTTTAAATGCCACAGCCTACCTGAGTATTGTTGCTGAGCATGTTCATCCCTTTATGACCAAACGATACACGCCGTTTCACAAAATCATCTCAAACTGGTTCACTGTACTCAAACGTCCTTCACAGTCCACAGTTCTGAAGGGAAAATACGGTCGAACACAGTACGAGCAAGGTGTTTGTAATGAAGTAACCGATGAATGTATAAATACAGTAATGTGCAATAACCGTGTGTGTCAGGTCTGGTGGAGAGAGCAAGGTGGAGAAAGCTGTGGAGAAGCCTGAAGGACAGAACAGCAGCGAGTTGGAATCTGGGAGGTTAAACAACAAACAACATCGATCTGGAGATGTCGACAGAGGAACTGCAGTCTAAACACATACAGACAAGCAATTTGTGTTGCTTTAATGATAATATGCTTCACTGTTCTCTGTCAGAATGCTATTAATCACCATTCAGTACCATTATATAGAAACAACATCACTGCAGTTACTTACATTTGTAATAATAATTACACACATTCCATAATGGAGGTCATGTCAAAAATACATGACATTTAATAAACAGCCCATCTGCCCACCCAATCCAATGCATTAACGTGTGTTTATGACAATAATGCCATGAAATAACAGACACGATGACCACCGTTCGTTTGTTTTCTTTTTATTTTCTTCACCTTTAATGTGTTACCTCAATCTCATAGATCAGTTTCACTTTCGAAACAAAATATAGACGATTATACAGTCTGTAAAACCAAATATTATCGTACACTATTTACATTTCATGTGCATGGTAGTGTGAAGTGAAGATGTTAATGCGGCGGAAGAAAAGAGAACGGACTCGAAACCTGTGCCGTGATGACGATGGCTCAAGATGAAATGCTGCATTCTGAAACGGTTGAAAGTTGAAACACGTGCAGCTCTCTTTAAACTCTCTCTCACTCACTCATACTTACTCACATACATACATACATACATACATACACTCTCACTGTTTAGTGGCGTGTGTTCTCCTACACCCTGCATGTTTGGACTGGAAAGCATTGCGTTGTATCTTAAACACAGCAAGTCTCGATCTGTCCGTGTTACAGGCTTCATCTGAAGTTGAGCGGCGTTTTGTTAAACATTATTGATCAGCCAAGACATGTTCTCAAATTGTAGATTTTTTAAAAAACATTTATGTGGTGGCCATGTTAAACAGCTAGAATATATTTTGGCTCATTCAAAAATACTTTGTCTCTTTCCACCCTCCAAGCCACGCCCTAGAAAGTTAAAAACGGTTGGACATGATAATATATCGCAGAAAAATAATTGTAGGCAACTAATATTTCTCTTTATTAGATTAGATCGATTTTGAGCAGATTATTAAGATTATAATTTCAATCTTAAAATTGTCTTATTCCATTAGCCGTGTTCATTCTTAAGAAGAAGTAATTAGTACTGTACATAAGTCTAGAAACAGTCGATGATGGTCTTAAATTTGTTATGCAATAATGTCATGATAAGGAATTAATATGAGATAGCATTTTTTTTTTAAACCAAGATATCATTACATACTAAAACATTGCTTTTTTTGTAGTGTATAGTTTCACCCCGAACCTTAACGTATTTAAACTAGAAATGCACCCATTACATTTTGGTAAATGTAAGGTGCATCTTGAAAATAAAGAAGATCTTTGAGCTTAACAACATGGTCCTGGAATGTGTACATATGAAAATGTACTTTTAAAACATGTTCATTCATTTATCATACTGTAAATACAATGATTTTTGGGGCGAGTACAAAAGAAAAGAAAATGTATGAATAGTTGTGTTGAAATTGTAAAAAAAAAAAAAATCTACAAAGAACACAGAGCTGGTGCGCAATTTCATAATTATATTAAAAACTAGTGTGTCCAATCCAGCATTTGCTTTCTCTTTCTGTCTGTCGTTTCATGTCTCCAGCTCTGTGGTCTTCGGGTCTCGCGGCTCAGTTTAGCAGCTCATGTGTCTAGAAAGAAACGTTTTGATTCACAAGTCGATTTAATTTAGAGTCAAATCACATTCTCAATTAAAAATAAAAATAAAACGCACGGATTCAAACAGAATACATGCTGCACTTGTGAAAGTGCACACAATTACAGAGTTTTAGTTGCAATAAAGTTTCCTTATGACCTATGATTTTGACTCCAGTCCAAAAACTAAAGAAACAAACTTCAGACATCAAACATGTCCTGGTTGCTTTTGGGGTAAAAAAAAAGTGACCTCTTTCTAAAAGGGCACATGGACAACCCGCGTCATATTTTAGCCCTAAATCAGTTTACTCCATCTTGTAGTGTGAATAAGTAGCAAGTTCACCTTTGCTCTCCTAGTAAATATACACTACCAGTCAAAAGTTTGGACACAAATAGATTTATTTTCTACATTCTAAAACAATACTGGATTTTTCTTTTTTCAAAACTATGAAATAACACATATGGCATTAGGTAAATAAGTAACAATAGCAACAGTCAATTGTTACTTCAAGACATGAAGGTCAGCTTCTGGAAGAGTTCTTGCTAGAACAGTATTGTCAAGTGCATTTACAAAACCCATCAAGCATCATGATGAAACTGGATCTCATGAAGAACTTCCCAGGAAAGCAAGACCAAAACTTGGCTCTGCTGCAGAGGAGAAGTTCATTTAGAGTCACCAGCCTCAGAAATCACCAATTAACTAAACAGCACCTCAGATTAGTTCAAATGAACAATGGCAACATTGCCATTAGCATTGTTTTACTATGTAGAAAAAAAGAAAATCAGGAAAGACCATGGAATTAGAAGGTGTGTCCAAACTGACTGGTAGTGTATGTTAAATGATCATCATCTCATCTCCTTCTTGCAAACAAACAAAAAATATAACATTCAACAACAGACGCCGACGTTCACGAGTTTGTTCTGGTATCTGAATTAAAACCCCGCCTCTAGCATGCTGAATGAAAACAACACACTCATCAAAAAAAAAAAAAAAAAAACATGCAGCAGATGCGTAAAAGTTACGGCGTTAAATGTTTAAATGAAACGTTCGGTAATGTAATCATGCACCAGCCAATCAGAAGCAGTCTGACACTTATATTTTAATGAGCTTCACCCAGGGACCTACAACCACCTCTAGAACGCACCTGCAGTTTTTTACATCCCCAAGTCTAGTCAAGCTTTAAGGGAATGCATTCTTCCTGTAGTTCTCAGTTTATTTCATATTTACACCTCCGTCACGACAACACCGCGTTTTACATTTACACCTCAGGAATTCAAGTCGAAACAACTCATGTGATTATTTCTTGCTAGGTCTATTAACGAACATCACCACCTTATCACGTTTTTCTTTCTTTCTATTCGATGCACGCCTCTAAATATTTCTAAGCTTTTACAAACGGCTAGTCACATTATAGTCCGTATAAAACTGTGCAAAATTTTCAATACAGTGATTAGTAAGGTTTAAAAAAAGAAATGAAAAGAAAAAAAAAAGAAAAAAAGTGAGACATGGCTTTAGATCCGAAGCAACGAAACACACTTATGCTGTCCCGCTTCTTCATACGACAAACGAACACACACTCTCTACGTGGTTTGGTTTTTGTATAATTTTATGAATTAAACTGCAATCTTTGTAGTGGAGTAATTTTTGATTTTAGGCTTAATTATTTTCAGAATTGGCCCAAGCGTTTTTAACAAATATTAATTTGATCTTTAAATAGCAACGATGCGTAAATTACATTTTATTCATAAAAAAAAACAACAACAACACAGTTCTCAATTTCACTGGGAGAAAAAAAAACGAAACAAATAAACCAGACAATTACTATCGTACACTATATACAGGTCACGTGCATGCATTGCAGCAGTATGCAGTAAACATGTCGTTATCAGTAACGCCAAAGCTAAAGTACAAGTTCTATCCACTTAGAAATATACATTTGGGTTGAAATATTTACATTAGTAATCAAATGTTTTTGAATGTTAATCGCTAATAAAATCAACGCGGTTTCATTCAGCTATCAGGGTATCAAATGTTCACGTTCGTATTGAATTAACCTGTCCGATTATTTATCCAATTCCAATCAGTTTCCAAAAACACCATTAGTTGTGTTAGTTAATTTACTAGCTGAAGCTAACAATGGCACTGATCCAACGAAAACAGGAGTAACGGAAGAAAAACATACCAAAATTTAAATGTTGAAGTTTGAATGGGATTTGGAAAAGAAATGCGTGTTGTTTTTATTTATTTATTAATTGGAAATGTTCAAATACTATAAAGAAGTATTTGTTTTTTATATTACAGCTTTATATTTTATCATACATTTAGTGTAAGATTTTAACTTGTGTGTTTCAGTAAACCGAAAAAAAAAATTTAATCGTTGTAGGTTTTAAAGAGAACACTACTCAAAAAAAAAAAAAACAAGGAAAAAAAAAACCCCAGATTGCACAATGTCTAGTTGTAACAATAGCAATTTAGTTGCCATGCTAGCAAGCTGAAAAACAAAACATTAGAAAATTTATTTTTGGCGCTGCTCTCCTGAAAGACTGACACTTGCATTTTCATTTAAAGTTTAAACGTGTCCACCACATGGTTCTAATTTTTCATTAAAATCTGAATGAAATTTTGGGATTTTCGTCATTGAGGAAATGTACGATGACAAATCTGTCCGATCTCGATCTTCTTATGTTACGCTTTATCTCAAAACTACATCACTAAATACATGATTATTGGCACACAAACATTATATATTAAATTCTATAATGTCAAATTCCTGTTGTTTAAAACACATGGGCCAATCTTTTGGCAGCTATAAGGCCTCCATCCTGCATGAGATTAATACAGATATCAACACCGCACTGTGACTGAGCTGACTGAGTTACACACACCTGTGTGGGTATAAATATACAGCAATAAGACTTTCGTTTTTTTTTCTTTTTTACAAATGGAAATTTCAAGACATGATATTTGCATAATCTTAAGAAACTGAGTGAAACTGGTCTTGGTCCTATTGGAGAACATCTAAATCTAAAAGTCTAGACGTCTAGTAACTAAACTGTACAGAAGCGTACTGAGTAACGTGCATTTGCAGCAAATTTGGGTTTGGAATGCGAATCTGATTAGTTTTCCGTCTTTTTTTTTTTTTTACATTAAAAGAGTAACAAATAGAAAAAAAAAGTAAAGGAATAATGACATTCTGTGCCTTTTCGCACAAACTATGTAAAAGTATTAGCTACAAATAGATAAATATAGAATAGATAAAAAAATTGTTGATTGTTAATAACGACAGGACATTTGAATGAAACATTTCTTCAACATTTCTTCATGTTCTCATGAACCCATGCTCTTGCTTCACTTTTAAAATTACGTACACTGAAAGTACATAATGTACACATTTTGCAGAAATAACTTGGTTAACGTAGCTAATAATGACCTAGTGTTGATTGAGTTAATGATTAATACTTAAAATTTTGTTTCAGATGAAAAAAAACAAACAATGCTAAGACAATCTTCACATTGTGATCGCTCACTAACTCACGATATTAGGTTTAAAACAAATATGCACTTGGACTTATTGACATAAAAGAAAACCATGTCTTGAACTTTGCTTTCCAAATTAAGCAACAATTCCCTTTTGCGTTTTTATAAAGCGTTCATTTGATGAGCAGCAAATTTGCGAATCTAGCAGGGAAAACAAAAAGGGACAGGATAAAAATGCAAATGTTGCCCAACGTTAATGTTAGTACTTTTGGATAAAAGTTTAATCCTTTAATCAAGCCTTTCCTCAGAACAACCAAAGTATGTACACGAGTCCGTTTGCGCTACGGTAACTTCTATGCAAGTACGTGTACTGATATTGCAGTGCAGAAATTCACAAGCATTTTATTGTTTGTTTTTATTATTATTGTTATGACTACTAGAATAAGTTACGCGGACAGATACCGACACAGAAGTTACACTCTACTCATTTCAGTTTGAAAAGTTCTGGTAACAGTATCGGTAGATTTCTTTTAGTTTGTGCGGCCTAGCATTGGAACAACTTCATAACACGTGTATAATGTATTTTTTACATCAATCCGTTTTGGTAAAAGCTCATGTCAGCATTCGCAAAAAATAACACAAAGCACTTTAGAAAGAAACCAGCACAATTGTGTCGCACTTATTCATCAACACTGAACAACTTTCTTAAAAAGCTTTTTAAAACAAATTTGCTAACAACTTGTCTTCACTTCCTGTTTGTAAACTGCTGTAGATTTTATTATTTTTAGAATTGCCCAGCATCTAACAATTGCACAACTGCTTTCTCGTAGCATGAACTGATGAAGCAAACGGAATTCCTTCTGCGATCTCTGAACCTGAAAACTCTTCTTAACTGGTTTGTTAGTTTCCTGTTAAAACATCTACGTTAGATATATAATTTCATAATTATGGAAATAATCGACTATATTACGTTAAAAGGAAGCTTTATTATCCACCTTCGCTCTTTAAATCAATAAATAAATTCTGACTAGCAGGTCAATCACTGCTGTTTTAAACGTTAATAGTTTATACTCGTTTTAAGCTTCTTGATTTGAATGTGATTCGCAAGACACAGTAGTTTTAGCTTTAGATTTTAGCTTTGCTTTGATACCGTTCATGGACTTAAGTGCATGAATTCATGATCTCCTTAATAACTGTTTATTTATTGTAGCTTTCCGCAAAAATACAACTTGCATGAAAACTGCTTAAATTAACGTTTAACATGGGAATATTCATTTTAATTAAAACTTTTTTAAAGAAGAAATACAGTCTTATACAATTACAACAAAACATCTTTTGTTTGTTCATTTAAAATGCTAAAAAAATAATTAAAACAATTTTAAATATTAATTGCAATTAAATCAGTGTGTAAATAGTGAAGATTAGTGTTTTGAGGTTTGTTATCAAGATCTGGTTAAAGTCGAGATATCCGAAATATTGTTTTCTACGTCAACACAAGGCCGTTTCTATCATTAACCGTGTCACGATTTGTTTTTGCGAATACCAACAGGAGCTTTTTACAACAACTGCCTCATTGATTAAATATCATTTGTTGCTACAGTAGTGTGTTATGAAGTCGTTCTGTAGCTAGCTGTAAGGTGATAAGATATTGTTATAAAGGTGTACGGGCTCTTTAGGAGCCAGACTGAGATCGAGGGAAGGCTGCAGGCAGGGTTGATGACAACAAAAAATCTGGAGTAAAAAAAACAAAGAAACTTTTTTAAAAACAAGTCGCCTTTCTGTAACATGCCAGAATAAATAATTTAAAACAGACGAGTCAAATCGTCAGGGTTGGACGTGTGGTGTGTATTAAGAGAGCGTGTGTAGTGTAGTATAGTGTAGTGCAGTGTAGTGTGTAGTATGCATTTATGGCTGTGTCATAGCAGACAGTAGTGTAAGATGGCGGCTGCTGGCGTAGTGCTTTTAGGAATGTGTGTGTATGTGTGTGTGTGCAGGCACATGTAGCTTGTGGCGGGGGTGTAGTGTGTTATGTTATGTAGCAGAGCAGAGGAATGCAGTGTGTGCGTGCGTCTGTGTGTGTGTGTGCATTTTCAGTAGCTGTTCTCGTGGCCCGCAAGTATGTACAGGTTACTCTGAGCTGTAGGGTTATCTGTTGGACGACTTTCCAACACGACCGTCCTGTAACACACACACACACACAAGAAGGTTTACGGTCACGTAAAACTGAGAATGGTTATATGCAGAATAAGTAATGTATATTGACTTGCACGTGTGTGTGTGTGTTTTGAATGTCTTTTGTTACCTGTCCGAGCCCAGCAGTCTGAAGATGCGCGAGTTGTCCGAGATCTCCTGCGTGATCTGGTGCAGTGACAAAGCTATGTTACACACTTAAACACACACTCACTCAATACAGTGTGTATACAAAAACACCCAGAACACACACCTCGTTGGTTCTGAAGCTGCGACCCTGCATGCCGTGTCTCCAGAACGCCAACACGCTGTCCTGTAAACACACTGAAACCCAGCAGAAAGAAAAGTTACACCAACACCTGATTATCACATACCCATACGAGGTTCGTCTGCTTAAATGTTTCCAGGAAGTCTGACACACACAACTGTACAGAACGTCTTTGTAAAGTTTCCCTTTGGTGTGATGGTCAGGGGTGCACAAACTTTTGGATCATAGAAGGGTAGACCTTCTAAAGCTAAGTGGTTAACTGAATGATTGGCTGTTACTTGCTATTGTGAATGTTAAGTTACAATATATAGGCTAAACACAGAAAAACACACACACACACACACACACACACACACACACACACACACACACACACACGGCTTTACTCACCTATTGCTTCAATCTGGAAGTTGAAAGTGAGTTCAGCTGAGAGTTTCTTGCTGGATTTTAATTGGCCTTGTAAGTTCACCATCTTTATGCAACCTGTGAAAATGCATGCATATGACACACACACACACACAGTTAAACATACCCTGTAAACACTCTTATGTCATTTACACACCTGGCACTGAAACTGCATCAGCAAACAGCTTGTGTGTGTGAGTGTCACAATCTAAGTCACATGGTTATGTTTAAATTGTGTGAGGTAGCAACTGATACTCACGGTCCAGACACACCAGTATGGTGTCCCTTTCCAGTTGTGTGACATGAATTACGCATGTCTGTGGCGTGTCTGAAACAGAAACACCAGCACAGACAGACAGACACACACACACACACACACACACACACACACACACACACACACACACACACACACACACACAC
>JAQQZT010000005.1:6398100-6422625 GCA_030068275.1 Clarias platycephalus | reverse complement strand
GATGCACAAGAAAGATTAAACTTCAAGCATTTTTGTTTAAACGGTAAATTCATCACTTTGTAAAGATGAGTGATGACGCTGCTATTTTTTTTGAACAGACTAATATTTGTTTTTCTTCACTTACATTAAACTAATAATACATTTAGCGCATTTTTCTTCATGTTGTGATTCAGAATAGAATGTGCAGGGAGTCCAATGCATTTATATGATTTAAATTAAAAGTTATTATATGGATTTGGAGCTTTACTCACTTTTTTCAACACACTGCTATTATTTTGAACACCACTGTAACACTGATAATGTATATAACGCATTATAACTGATCTTTTCAAGTTGTGTTATCCGTTCCCTGGTGCACACCGGGAATTCTAGCCTCCTTACCTGTAATTGCGATTGAGGTGAAAGTGATTGCTGTGAGCAGGCAAGTGAAGTGGATGCTGTTAGACTTCTTGACTCCCAGTACGTGACCCCATGCCAGGCTGAAGAGTGGAAGGAGGCGCCCGATAAGTGGGTACAAACCCGAATGTGCACTCGCTCGTGACCACAGAGCCAGAACACACTGGACACCACCACACACAGCGGGCACCATAAGTCGCTCGGCTAACCTCCAAGAGAACGGATTTATTTGCACGACACCCAGAGAATGCAGACCCAGCAATACCAGGATGTTCACGAGCACCTGAGGAAATGAGGGGTGAAAATATAGAATACCTGCAACACTTTTTAAACAGAATATCAGTACTACTGCAGTCATGGTTGTACATAAGGGAGAAGGTGTTCATTATAGTTTTAAAATTCTGATTTATATATAATTTTTTAAATATATATATTTATACGTTATATGTATTTTCTCACAGATTTTATACTAATTTCCATAGTTTTCTATTTGATTCTGAAAAACTGCTTTGCGACAATGACAATTGAAATAGTGTGCTATATAAATAAAATTAAAATGAAATGAAAATAGTTCAAAATAGAAGTTTGGGTTCCTTTTAATTTTTTTTTTTATACTTTGTTGACAGTTTATAATGGTTTAAATTTTTTATTCATATATCATGTACTAATCTTACATGTGACTATTGCACTTTTATTAGTTATAGTTGTTTTATGTTAGATTTTTTGAAAATGAATGCATTAGGTGATTTGAAATGAAAAAAAAAAAAAAGGTGAAAAAAATTTAGTCATATAATATAGTAAACTTTCCAGCATTCACATGAATTATATATCATGTGAATACAAAACATTCTAAATGAATAAAAACCTATAAAAACGCGTTAATTATAAACAGAAACTGGTTGTTTTATTTACAACCTGATTTTTTTATTTTATTTAACATGCTGTATACAGTAATAAGATACATTTTATGCTTTGGTGGTGACTTCCTCAATCCTGATCAAAAACTCTTATCAGAAGCCAGTTCGCGGTCATTTAATACTTTAACCAGTTAAACGTTAACGTTTCCTATACTGAATTTCCCATAGTCCTTGGCTGGGTGTGTGAGAGGGTATGCTTGTGCCCTACAATCGACTGGCTTCCCATTCATGGGTCCTAATCTCACTGGGATTGGATCCAGGCCCATCACATGTTACTAAATATGAAGTTTCACTGAATTGAAATATTTTGTTGCTGGGTGGTTACACCAATCCAATCGTAGTGTTTTGTTCAGACGTTTAAAACCATCAGCCATATTATAGTATATCAGCTTCGGTAGAGAAAGTATACTATGTGACGCACACTTTGCAAGGCTATGGTAATGCAGGTCTGAGATTGGGTAAACAGTAACAATACAGTACCTGTATCAGGGCGAAAGGTGTAATGTATGGGTAGTGGTACTGAGGAATGAAGATCCTGCACACAAAGTTGTGAAGCTGATCTGCAAGTGCATACAAAATTACGACCACAAGGGCGCCGGCATAGAGCATTAATGGGGCCAGGGATTTATAGACATTGCACACACATGCTCTAACTGAAAGAGGACATTGTCTCTGTAGCCACGAAAACCTGTTGAATGGCAAAAGAAAAGGGGAAATAATTAAACAACAGAGAAAAATGTGCAACTTGAAACTGACATCATGACAATGAAGGTAAGTAACAGTGTCATATGTCGTTTTAAAGAAATGCTGTGCATCCATAATACTCAAAATAATACACTCACTGAAATCATCTTAGGAGCAGATCACTAATACTACCCAGTGCCACCATTCACTCCAAACAGCTTTACGTATTCAAAGCTTAGATTTTTAGAAAGACTCTTTAGATGTTATAATCAATGTTCATAAAATTCCTTCAGTTTTTTTCAGGTGGACGTTTATGTTCAAGAGATTCTGTTCTCAAGAGGTTCAGATCCGGAATGGGAAGACCACTAAAGAACACTCAAGTCATTGTCATGCCCATGAAAACAGTTACAACTTTTACCACTTTTGTTGAGTGGTATAAACTGATCCAAAGCCTGTCTGAAGAAACCATTCTCCAAACCATTACACCACCTCCACCAGCCTGGATTGTTCACACCAAGCAGCCTGTGTCCATGGATTCACGCATTTAGTGCCAAATTCTTACCCTACCATCTCTTTGCTTAAAATGCTGCCATGAAAGGCATATGTGTTTCTCCTAAAATTATATTAGAAAACCTAAAATTGGCTGCTTTACTAAATAAGAGATATGAGAATACCATTTGGAGATGAGGCTGCTTGTATACCCGAGGCAGCCATGCCAGGTCCTCATACTTCCTTTGATGTCGAACCCAGGGCATCAGACACAGAGCTCCTACATGCAAAGATACAGTACATTCAAATATATATTAAATATCATGAAACCCTTAATAGGACTTAAGACACATATCTTGAAGTTTACCATGTGATTTCGTCCAGCTGACATTTCCTGGTATCAGAAGTAAGAAAAACATTCTGATTGTGCATTTTGTCTTTACATTATTGTGCCCAGTTTATACAAAGCTAGCAGAGAAAGGGCCATTGGAACACTCCAACTTAGCGCAACGCACATAGCCACCATCAGATGGTTTGAAGTTATGGAAATGGAGTTTTAAACAACTGGTTCCACTGCAGATCACCCTTGGTCTGAACAGACAAGCAGGACAACACCAAGACAAGACAGACTAATTTAATGGAGTCATTTGAGAAATCAAACAGAAAATCCTGCCCCTACTGTTCCTGGTATTCCAGGGTTACACATTATTAGAGAGCAGAATATTCTGCAGCTGGACTTGTTACACGTGCAAGCAGTATACTTAAAAAAAAAGTGTAAATCTCGTATGTGAAATTCTCTACCAAACATGCACAGTGATTGTTCCCAATAAAGAGATTAGACCCGTTTTATTTGGAGCACTTTCTGTGCCATCCATTATGTGTTTGATCTCCACTATAAAAGGAGCATGCATTCTCTGCCCTGAATCTTTTGACCTTGGTTGTACCTGTACATGACCTGGATAACCGACCTGCTCTGAACTTGTTTGTACCAATAAATTCTTTGGACAGTTTCTGTGAATGCCTTGGATGAAGAACTATCAAATCTAGCTGCTCTCACTTCATGTGGCCTTCTAGCTTTCCATTAAAGGGGCTTCCTCCAACTCACCGTGAGACAAAAACAGCCTTCATGTAACTGCCTCAGACACTTAGCCATTCAGATAAGTGTGCCGCTCTTCTCTGCTACAAGTTTCTTGCTGCAGTTGGTTACTTTATCTTTACTTGTTGTAACTGTATTTGTTTCTAATGACAACATCTGATTATGTTGAGTCCTGCTTTTGGGTCATTCCTGTCTGGCCCTTTCTGACAGACGGGGTCATTAATCCGGTTTTCCAGAGGGAAATAACCAATCCAAAACAAAAGCGCAAGTCAAAGTCCAAAGACTTTTTAATAAGTCGTAAATGGGTCATCCAGCAGAGGGAAAGTTCATGTCCAAATATGCAAGTCAAGTTTAAAGTCCCTAAGTCAAGCGAGGTTATGTACATTGAAAATTCAGGCAAAGGTACACAAAAAGAAAACGCTAATAGAAAAGAAGAAAAAGAAAGAAAAAGAAAGAAAGAAAAAAGAAAATAGATTCAGCATTTTAATATCATGAAAATTATATAATATTATTACATGAAAATAACTCACTTATTATATCATATCATATCATATTATATTATATTATATTTAACTTTATTGTGATTGTGCAAAGTACATGTACTGCGGAGAGCCAATAAAATGCAGCTAGCATCGAATCAGAAGAGCATAAGTCGCCTATTTACAATAAATAACAATGTGGTAAATGAGAGTATGGGTTCATATGTACAGGAGTGAGAGTGATTAATGTACAGAAGTACATTACTACTGCAGCAGATAATAAGGTAATATATAGTAATAGTATAGTAATATATAGTAATTTATAGTATACAGTAATATATAATAATATGCAATATAACTGTGCAAACATGGTCATGTAAAGAAGATAACATGCTCAAATAACATGATTTGCATGTATAAATATAAATGTCTGTATGATATAGTATATACACAATACATATGGGTGAAATATAGAGTAGCGCAATGACAAACACAAGTTACTGTATGGATAATGCAAAGATGCAGCACTTCTTGTGTAGGTTAATAATTACTTAGATATCCAATTAGTGCAAAAATTACATTAAATTCTGTCCAGCAGACGATTTAAGATGCACCCACAGCGCAGAACGCTGTCAAAACTGTTCATTTTTTGGAGTAAGCTATGCTGTTTCCCAGTCTCGTTTGTGTTTGGTGAGGGTTGTGGCAGTTTGTAGGTCCATTAAAGTCGTTTCTGTGTCTTCCATATTCTCTATCTATACGTGGTACAGTACTTATCATGTTGTGATGTAATCTGGCACATAACTGCTCCTAACTTCACTTCTGCTCAACATTTTGATTTCATTCATGGCACAGGTTTAACTTAAATTAACAAATACCTGACTACTGAAAAATGTTATTAAATCCTGTCAGACTGGTTTCTGGTCCTCCAGTGTATGAAATGTAAAGATGTCTTCGAAAGAGTGAGTTCTGACCAATGTACAGACATTTTATTTATATAGATAAAGGGAGTTTTTACTCTCTTAACTGTGTTCTGTTCTGTTCTGCACACGTAAAAGTCCCGGTTTTACTTGGACACCCCTTGTACTAAGAAATTCCTTGAGCAAGTTTTATTTTCTTTTTTGTAAACTGGAAATTCATTTCTGCAAGATAATGCAAAGTGTGATTGTTGCATAGCGGCAGAAAACAATGTATAGCTGCCAGAGCGAGTAACGTCACAATAGATTAACATTCATTTTAGCGGGAAAAAATAAGGATGAAAAATTATAACAAAAGAACAGCAGGCTATAATTTTTACGCAAAATCTCAATGCACGTACCAAAGTTGGAGCGTGGTCGAAAGCGTTAGTACCAGAAACAGCAGGGAAAAAAACATGTGGAATAAAGGTACAGACAATAAACTTACGATGAATAGTGTAGTAAAGATAAAGATAACAAAGATTTAAAAAAATAAGAAAGATAAGAGTTTGATTGCAAGCTAAATTATCGAATATATCCATTACAATACATGAGAACATACAACGTGAGCTCACACATCTTTACTTCAGTTGATTACAGTATATATTTATTAAAATTCTTAAAACTGAAAGTTTATCTTGCACTAAATTATATGTGCTTGCAGTGTAAGAAGTGCTCTAATTTTACTGTACTTAGTATATAGTGAAAATAAAGAACCTTTAACCTTCAAACTGCTATCTGACTGGGAAACCTCTGAATATTTAGCACACTGCATCTAGCTAGCGGTGCCCTCTGACATAGAGCACATACTGTACAGTAAACACACACACATGCATGTGTAGATATCTGAGTGTAGTACGTTATTTTCATCTCCAACTGATCGCACTTTGAGTCATCAAGTACTGTTGTTATTCATTAGGTTGTAAACTGGACCTGCATATCGATTCGATTAGCCATGCATGTGTGTGTGTTTACATTACTTCTGTAATCAATCTGTATGTGTTGCCTGTGTAACTATGCAGTTTTTAGACAGTTTCCTGTTCGGTTGCCATGTATAAACACATACTTTACAATTATGTTTATTATGGATTTTTGAATCAGGAGGTGTACAATCATTTTCTGTAACAGCAACTCTGCCTATAGCTTTATTTCTAACATGAATAATAAGTTTACACGTTAATGCACCTGCCCATATAAATTATTGTTCATACAGCGAGAACAGGGACTTGTAGGTGTATAATTTGGACTTGACCATGGTCAGAGTTAACACTTAATGTTCTTCAAAACTCCTTCAAAGAGCTTAAAAACGGTATAGTATACTATGTCTACAAAATTAGATGAGAAGTAAAGCATAAGAATAGAACACTATAAAAATGTAATAAACAGTAGAAAAAATTAATTAGGGGAAACATACATGAACATTAAACATCTTTCCTGATTTTTATTTCTTTCTACACAGTAAAAGAGTGCTGAAGGTGTCCAAAATATGCAATAATCTGCAAAATATGCAAAAACTTCTCTGCAGCAGAGCTACGTTTTGGTCTTTCTTTCATGGGAAGGTCTTCATGAGAGCCTCACGTTGTATGTTCTCATGAATTTCATTATGATGCTTGATGGGTTTTGCAAATGCATTCAACAACACTGACAATACTGTTGTTGTTATTTAATTACCTAATGCCATATGTAGCATTGCATAATTTGGAAATCTCCAGTGTTGTTTTAGAATGCACAAAATGAATCCAAACTTTTGACTGGTATTGTAGATTAGATATTTTTTATTCCAATCAAACTGGGAAATGTCATATTCCTCTCACAATTAAACACTACCATCCCAAGCATGATATCTTTTTATAATATACAGTAAAAAAAATTCTAAAGGGGTGTGCAAACTTTTGCACTATACTAAAAAAGACAGTTGAACAATTGAAGACAGTATTAGATGCTAATATATTAGATAGGATGAATAAACTTGTAGAGTTATCGTAAAATGTAAATTAGTCAACATTTTTACTAATTTTTTTCTATAGGTTGACATGAAAATAACTAACTTAATAAATAGACAAATAAAATACTCACTTTACTGTACTGGCGTTGGTTAGCTGACAGGTCTCATGCTAAAATGTTTTGAAAAGCACAGTCTTTTTCAAACATCCTATTGTATCAGCTGTTATTTTAAAAATGCGTGAAAAACTATTTGTAATTCCGAATGTTCAGCCCTGAGAAATTCCGCAGTGTGTTTCCCCTCGTCCTCATGATCCTCTGAAAAGCTGACAGTGCAGGATGGACTTTGATCGTCCCTCGTCTATATAGGCAAACAATCACTAGGCTGCTGAATTTCATCATCATGATCATCATGCACACACACACACACGCACGCACACACACACACATGAAACATACCCATGTCAGAGACTGAGAGCCAGTCGAGTTCTATCATTGCTTTCTTGGTGTTGTTCTTGATTTGATAATACAGTAAAAGTATAAACTGAGTATATCTTAATGTGTGTGTGCATGTGTGTGTGTGTATAACTCATACGGTATGTTTGAATATTATTATAAGGTAGAATATGTGATACACTGAGGGCTTATCGATGCCTACAAAATAGGATTATGGTTAATGATTAAAAATGTTTGAATACACACATAAAAAGGGTAAATAAATTATTTATAACCACACAACAAAAAAGAATGTTTTTTTTCCTTTCGATTATAATTTTATAATTTTATAATTTTATTGTTCTGTGGAACTGTTTGTCATACGCCACCCTGTAAAAGAGATGTAACTATAAAAGACAATAAAAAACACACTTTACTTTATTATGTATTGGATATAAGCCTATGATTTGCAGATCCATTATTGTCAGAGCTGCAGTGCTAAATATAATCGAGAATACAACAGCAATGTGGTGGCATAAACTTTACGTGTTATGATAAATTAATACGATATTTAAGTCTATCCTCAGGGGACTTGGGGCAGTAGGTGGAATACACTCTGAATGGGCTGCCAATCTGTTGCAAGGCACACAAGCACACACGCACACACATACACACACACACACACACACACACACACACAATCACATGTAGACGACATGAAATGCTAATTAGCCTAATCTGCATGTCTTTGGACTGGGGAGAGAAACCCACCAAGCACAGGGAGAACATGCAAACTCCATGCATGTTAATCTGAGGTGGGACTTGAACCCTCGACCCTGGAGGTGAGCGGCCACAGTGATAACCACCATGCCAACATGCAGCCCACATTTATAGTTGAAAAAGAAATAAAATCCATAGGATCTAAAATATTTTACATGTTATTTTTTATGTTATACTTTGTGCTTAAAATTATGAACAAATATAAATTTACAACACATTATATATTAATTCTCCCCATCTATACATATAAAAAAACCCTGTAAACTTGGCGTGTCTGTAGATTGAAGATATTTTGCCGAAAATTATTTGCCGCACGGGGGGAGTTAGTTAGGGAGCATAAGATGAGCAATAGAACACATCAAGATGTTTTTAGGAATTTATGTCTGTCTGTTTGTCTGTTTGTTTGTGCATGTATGATGTAAAAACCACTGAACGAATTTTAATGGGGTTTTCAAAGGTGTATTTGGCCAAGCTTGAGGTAACATTCAAGATTCAAGATTTAAAGAACTCTATTAATCCCAGAGGGAAATTGCTTAAATATAGGCTTTGTTTCATGGCAATTGGCCCACGAGAAGAGAAGATAGAAAACACCTGTACAGTATATCATTTTAAAAAATCGACCTTGAGATAATCATTGGTTCATCTAAAAAAATCAACGGATGGCACTGTACAATTTTTAATTAGCATTTACAAGTGTGGAATTGAAATCTAGCTAATAAACAATCTCACACCTTCATTTTGTGCAGTTTACTATAACGTACATTTTTTTATTAATTAAATCCATGTGAACAGAATTGCAGGCACATCTAGTCATAATACATGTTTTGTAAATACTATATAAGTTCTATGATGATATATGTTCCTTTTTCCATGTTCCTGCATTTTACGTTTTTGCATTTTATGCTAAAATTTGTTATCTATACAGGCCTTGCAGTATACAGTATAAAGAACACTTCTATTAAAATGTCCATTTTATTATTAGATTTTATAGAATCATGAATGTTTAGTGTCAATCAAGTCCACTCTTCTATACGCATTAAGTCATTTGTAAACCTGGTCATGCATGAATTATTTAAACCCAACATGACATAATTTTTCTGATTTTGTTTTTTTTTTTCTTTAAACTTTTGTTGTTTAGTTTTTTTGTTATTTAAACAGTTATTTATGTTTCCACTCAGGATAAAAATGTGCACTTGTGTGTTCAATGAAATTAAATAGACCAAAAATTCTATTAAGTCTATTAAGATTAAATTGGTCTTTATCATCTAAATCATTTAAATGTTTATTTCAATTTAGAAATTAAAATATACAATAGAGTGTGAGTTACTCATATTTTTACTTACTCATGATTACCAGTTGAATAGAAAACAGTTCAATATACTGAGATATTAATTGACACAACTGAAAGTTTATGAAAACTGAGAAATATCCTCTTTCCCAGGTTGTCTATGAAAGGCCTTTAATACTCAAGAGGTCTTTAGGTCACCTTAACGAAAATATAAAAGATATAACTAGTTACTCAGTGAAGATGCCCTAAAGCTAAATGTTAATTACAAAGTTAAAATATTATATTTTATATTATATTATATAGTATACTTAAATATAACTATATTTACTGTTATTCTATATTTATTGTTATATCTACTAATTCTAGTAACTTTTGCTTAAAATTTTTTTCAACCAATAACAACATGCCCAAAGACATAGTAGTTTACTTATTCTTCAGCAAATGCTGTGTATTATTGCAGTTTCAAACACATTATACATTTGTTTAAATTAGTAGTATAACCATCCTAAAACTTCACCTAAATGTCTTACAAAGAACTGACACTGGAGACTCCTTCCATAAATCCCAAATGAACACTTGCTTAGAGAAAACTTTGCCGTATCAATGATGACACTTTGCTTTGTTAAGCTTAGCTTATGTGATTTGTCCCTTATACAAGTCCTACTATTACCATATATATGTTAGTATGGAAAAGATTATGGTACAAGGCTCATTACTATAAATGATGAAATTTCTGTCAAAAGATATTTTTATGCAAGGTGGAACAATAGGCAGAATTTGTATAATATTGTATAATATTAACCACACAACTGTGTTGCTTTTTTAGTATGTCATTGAATAAAGCATAAATGTCTAACAATTATATGTTATGTCAGCATCTTTATACACTAGCCTTACTTTAACGGTGAGAATCCAAACATGGACTGATGTGATGAACATTAAATCTTAAACTATTGCACTACTTGGTACTGTATATTTTATTGTGTGTGTAGTGTGTGAATGTGTGTGAATGTGTGTGAATGTGTGTGACACATGACCTGTCACGTCTAGCTCACCCTGTTTCATGTAGAGAAGTTCACTGTGCCGCATAACCACGGCAACCTACTAAAAGAAGGACGACAGGAAGGGGACAAGAACAAACGAGAAGAAAGAAAAGAAAACAAACAAACAAAAAAGTTTTTTTTTTTTACACCAGGAGAACACATGGGCACCATAGCCAGGAGTCAGATTCCAGGCTGTTACTCAAGATAATTGAAGATTCTAATTCTCGTAGAGTGATTTGCCTCGATAAAAAACCTTTCCAGCCGTGTGTGTACATCGTGCATCAGGATGGTTGCGTTGACTCTTGTACCCTTTGGCCCCTAGCAGTAAAGAAGGCTGTGAATCCTGAATGCGTTTGATCCTAAAACATGGGCATTGCACTGTCCAGGTGAGTTCCTAGAGTTGTTTATTTTCATTCCTTCTTTGAAGATGCCTTCAGTCATGAGATCTTATTAAGTCATAAGATATTTACAGTAGCTAATCAGACAACTTAGTAAAGCTTTAACCTAGATTTTACTAGTCATAAGTAATAGTAGTGCTCAGGGGTATAGAGAATTCAGACCAAGTATTAGAATAGAATATTTTAATCCATCTTCATATATCTCCATATTTTCCCATTAATCCTTTATTTATTTATTTTTTTTCTGTATACCTCCCCCTACCTGCAGGTCTGATAAATGCCATATTGTTTCCACCACTGGCCTCCGGAGCTCTGATCCAGGAGAAAACAGTGCCTCCTGTCCAGAGATGAATGGCACTGTCAAACCATCTCTCAATTACATTATTTCAAGCACTCAGACTAACAAGGAAGGTTTGCCACCATGATTCTGCGTGTAATTTTGTAAATATGTAAAAATAAAATAAAAAAAATATTAAAACCCAATAAAAAAACAATATATATATATTTTATATTATTATATATATATTTTAAAAATTATTACTTTCATCTGGTTAAGACTAGATGTGTGTGCCCATACTAAGATCCTGTGGGACACTAGAAAAAAGTTCTGCAATTAAGATTTTCATGTGTTTTAACGTTAACCTGCATGTGTTAGTTTAAATAAAGTTAGTTCTTTACATTTTGGAAGTATAAACAATTATATTTGTTAGTGTGATAATCGCACATCCTTACCATTAAAAAAAATGGACTGGAGTAGTTGTTGTTGGTCTTTTGGCTGCTCCCATCGATAGGTCACCACAGCGGACCATCTCATCCACACAGTACATGGCACAGGTTTTACGCAGGATGCACTTCCTGATGCAACCCTACCATTTTATCTGGACTTGGACCAAGCACTGCATGAGTGGCTGGGAACTGAACCCAGGCCTTACGCATGGCAGACAAGAAAGCTACCGAAGAGCCCCCAATACCCTCAATTATTTAGCTACATTATGTAATTCATGATGGAGGAACCAGTGGGCATGGTACAAATCAGTTGTGCCTTGTGTGAAAGCACTATAAAAGAGGTATAGATTAAGATAATAGTCTAGCAAAAGATTTGTATGTTTGTGTTTGTATTTGTTTAGAGGAGCTGTTGGTTCCTGCCCTACCAGAAAAAGCTGATATAGAAAGAGGCTATGTGACGCCACAGCAGGTGTATAACGTATTAAATGCCGAAGCCAGTGAACCTGCACTTTATGACCCACCCGCACTCCATCCTCATTCTGGACTGTCGCTCTGCAGGAAGGTACCACCTGCCCCACCTGCACCAGGTGACTGGCCAAATTAGTTGCAAGTTACTATATGTGTACATTTTGGGGCTGTTAGAGATTACCAACCATAGTTTCGTTCTCCCAATCCAAAACCTGATCCCAACATTTGAATTATGACTTTTTAACCTTAAGTCTTGAGGAATCACTCTCCTCCACAACTTTAGGTTTGTCCTGCTTTTGAACACACGTGTGTGCCTTATTATAGCAGGTTGGGAGCTATGAAAATGTGAAAATGTGGCAAAGTAATTTTTTTATGTTGGTGAAAACCCATGCTCTAGACCAGTGGCTCTTAAAGTGGTGTTGGGGGTCCCCAAAGTTTGAGAACCTGTGCTCTGGACCAATTTCCAATCACTTGCCAAGTGAAACATTTCAGCAGTAATAATAACAACAGTTAATAATGTCTGTGTGAATGTTACTGGAAAGATCAAGAAAGTTGATCTAAATTAAATATGGATAAGGTATTCATACCTGGTATTTTTGAGGTCCTAGCAAAAATTTGACTTTTACTTTATATTTATTATATGTTTATATTTTTATATTTATCTTTTATTTATTTATTTTTTGCCGGTTGGGGGGATATCTCCCTTCATGATTTTAGCATTGTATAATTTATTAATATGGAATAAATGACACATTCTCATATGTGTAAAATAATTTTACACTCTTTTATCTATAGATTCTGCAGTGAACATGTGCAGTGAATCATCACTGCTTGGTTGATAAGACTGAATTTATCACCTACGCCATGTTTTAAAGTGCAAATTTATTTTACATTTTGGATGTAAATTAGGCGAGAAAAGTAGCTATGCCTCACAAGCAAACAACAAAAACACACCATCGTATAAATTCTTTAGCTTCTCAAACTTCACACCAGAGCAACAGCTTGGCTTAGTTGCTGGGGTGTTAAAAAGTTTGCAAACGATCTACATTTAGGAACTCGCCTATAGAGATAAAGTTTAATTATAGACCTGGTTAGTAATATAAATGAACATATATCAATTTAACACAAGGGAATATAAATTACCCATAACTATATAAGATGACATTGAGTGCCTATAATTAAAGGCAAACAATTTTTGGGATTAAAGATACAAATCAAATACTTCAGAATTTTGTTGAATTGTTGAATTGTTGAATTAACAATTTCTTGCAGGACTTTGTGTGAGTCTGAGTGGTTCATGTCAGCACCTGCATTCAGTTTGTTGCACATATGGAAAAATTAAATTTTTCTATCAGACCAATGATTTTGTTTTTTTTATTACCTTCATTATTTTAATTATGTTTTAAGAATAATAAGAATAAAATCAGTTTTTTTATTATAATTAATACTCGCTAATAAAAATATGTTGTAAAGGACTTAATTTTACACAGTCACACAGGACAAATTCCAAAGCTCCATTTTCATTTGTAGGCATAAGTGTTACTTAGTGATGAACATCTGCATCGACTGTCACATAAACACTAAAGATACGAATAACATACGAATAAACATACTCTACCTGCCACATCAGCATGAGCCAGCATTGCAATTAGATTTATTTCTGTTTGTAGTATGACTTTTGAGGTGCACACACACACACACACACACACACACACACACACACACATAATTTTTTTTATTATGAGTAATTTTTTTTTTCATGAGGCATTTAGGTGAATCAGATCAAAGATTCAAGGTTAACAAGCCATGTTTTTTATTTTATTTATACTATGCTTTTCTGAATAGACATTGTCATTGAGCAGCTTTAAATCAGTATACATGATGAAAAGATTCAAATATATATTGTCATTTTCATAAATACGCATTAAGATAATTAAAGGGTCTAATAAAGAAACAATGTCAAACATCTCTTTGATTTTGCTTAATAATTGATTTGTTTCTTGATTACGTTCATGAGAAATAGTTCTTGTTTTCAGAGAACACCTGGCCTATAAGAGATCCGTCTGCATTTGCTGAGTCGAATCATTCCACTCACTAAGATGCGCTTGTTGAAAAGAATCGGTTCAGTGAAGCTTTTTCTCAACGAACCGCCCACAGACTGGAGTGTGAGTGTCGGCACGTACTACAGAGGAGCTCCACCAGCAGATGGCGAGTGGGGGAGAAGAAACAAGAGCCGACAGGATAAAACACGGCTGCAAAACCGGAGAGAGGAATAAAGACAGCCAGAGTGCCAGAGAGTCGAGTGGAGAGGAGCCGGTGTATCTGAGGCTCTTCCAGCGCTTGTAGAGGGACTGAGAAGGTGAGCAGGTGAGGAGCTCATTCATGATCTATGGAACATGGGGGAGCTTTGGTGGAATGTTATTGTTTGGTGGTGAATTGTTTTCTTTCTTTTTTGCAGCTTGAATTGTACTGTATACAGTAGCACTGCATGAACTGATTGTGAAATGCTTATTATAGTTCATTATAAAGAGTAATTATTTAATTTCTTTTAGCCCTGCTTTATTAGAAGGTGTAGTGCTTATTTCTTTTAACCTGCTTTATTAGAAAGTCTAGACTGTTTTTACAATGTACACTTCCTCTGGCAAGTTGTGAAAAGTTTGGACGAAGTTTGATGTGCGCGCGAATGATTCCAATTGTTCTACCCTATTTACCTGCAAAGCGAAAACAAACTAACTGAAAGAAAATATATAAACCGTGACAACCGGTGCATATTATTGCATTCTGTTTTCTCGTCTCGGGCATGCCTTTCTTCCCTCTCACACTCGCACACACTCGTTCTTACTCCCCCCCCCCCACTCCGATTCCCCATACACCCCTCAGCCCCGGTCTACCCTGCAGTCTCCTGCGCTGTAAATCCGAAGTAGAAATTCATTCCCTGAGGCAAGATAAGGAAGACCTGTTGAAGGAAAAGGGGGGAGGGAGGGATAGAGGGAGGGTCGGGTAAAAGGAGGGAGGGAGGGATTGTTGAACACGTGGCAGTCTGTTCCAGAACTTCTCAGCTCGGGATGATCGCAGGTCTCCATGCAGGACCCGCGGATGGTCACGAACGCACATCTGGGCTGATGTTGCATCATGTGACGTCACAATTCTTGAGAAGATTATTATTTTTTTTAAGTTAGTGTTATTATTAAAACGCAAATAGCAGACACGTTTTAAAACTTATTCAGTTGGTGTATGGAGTTCCTTTTTTTTTTTTTTTTTTTACTCGTGATTTGTGTTGAAATAATTAGTATTATCCCTAGGTGTATGGAGAAGTGCATGAATTACAGATGCAAAATTTCGTTGTTGTTTAATTGGTTATTATAAGCATTTATTTAATTAAACAGTGTGTGGCAACACAAAACCCATCAAAGCCACCAAGCAATGACTTTTCCATCAAGACTATATATTTGCCTTAAACCTATTTTCTATGATTCTCTCTCTACTTCTTTTATAAAATTCTATTTTATATATTTATTCATGCTTCTTAATTTTTTATTTAATAATTTATAATTCTGTTTCTTATTTTTTTTTTTTTACCCTATTTTGTCTATTTTGTAAAATAGCATGAAACCTCTTAAATGTATGTATGTTCCAATTATGTATTGATTGTAACAAACAAAATCTAAAAAAAAAAAAAAAAAAAGGCATAATACTTACAGAATTGCAATATAAATAGTTATAATATCGTTCTGACTGGCCCTTGGTGATTCCAATCCCTAATAATTAATATATCAATCCTAACTGAAATCAGAACAGCTGTGTAACAAACATCTGTAGTTATTAGGCTTGTACAGTACACCTTTTAGACCAATTTTGTGATTTCTTTTTCCTGTCAGACATTTGAGAAAGAAGTGTGGCTTGCAATACAGTATTATATAGCACTGTATTGTATCATATTATCATATAAATATCGAATTATTGCATTGATTCTTGTACTGTTGCAGATCTGCCATCAGTATGTGTTTAAGCAGATTTAATTATTTTAACACAAACCTAAGTGTACAAACAGGGAACGCAGATGGCGAGCAGATCCCTTCTGAAATCTCAGTCACAACGTGTGTGTGTGTGTGTGCTCACCATATTCCTTCGCTCTCTTTCTCCATGTTGCTTCTTAAGCAAGTACTGTAAGTGTTTAATTAACACACACGCACACCCCCACACAGATCTGTCTTACACGTGCTCACACATTAGCGCTTTTCAGTATTATGTAATTTTGTTCCAGACTTTCCAAGTCTAGTCTGGTTAAATGAGGGTAGGGGTTGTTTTAATGAGGTTTGAAGGTGTTTTTGAGGTTAAGGTGTGTTTGTTTAACTAAATCCAGACTGTATTATATTTTGTCACATAAGTTGTTATTCAGCTTTATTAATACACAGATACACTTATAATGCAAATGCATGAATACAGCCGAGTTTAGGGACATGAAGGTAATTTACAGCAATAGCAGGTTTCTTATTCAAGGTTTAAGAGTTTTATTGTCATATGTACTAAAGAAATTTTTACTTAGTTAACTTTTCTCGAGAGTGGTAGGGTGGAATGGCAGAAAATGGATAATTTACAATAAAAAAAATATGTTTAAAAAAATAGTATGTACAATAAAATATGACCAATAGCAACTTTTTGAAAAAAAAAAAGTGAGAAAGTGAGACGCATTCAATGTGCATTTTTGTTTGTAATTTATGAGTGTGTGTATCAGATAACAACTGCAACTTTGTCTTGATGCTAATGATCTAATACAGATACTTAATTATGCAACGTAACCTGCTGTGATGTCACTCTGTAAACAATCATGTAAGACGGTCATGAAAAGGTAAAAGATTATATTGATGGGGTGATTTGTTTGGCTTTTTCTTGGCTGGGCGTTGACTCCAACGTCAAGTCGAATTTTTGTAATGAATGTAGATGGTTATATTTCCTTATATTAATTAGTTAGTTATGACAGCTGTAGGAGATGCAGTTTGAATGCTGTATGACTGCTATATGGTAGCTGTGGGACTCCTGTGTGCATGCTAAATATGCACTTTTATGACTGCTGTATGACTGTTGTATGAATGCTAAATGACTGCTGTATGAATGTTGTACAACATGCTATATTAATGTTGTATTACTGCCATATCATATGACTGCTGTATAAATGTTGTATGTTTTTTTGTATGACTCTCCTACAGGATCGCAGTCTCGATGTAGCTCTCTAAATTATCTCTGTTGTAAATCATTGTCCAACAGTATGGAACTACACAGAGGGTTGAGCTGAATGTAATATGTAATCCTGTCTGTATACTGATTCCTGTCTGTTCAGTGTCAGATTAAACCGGTGTGTGTGTGTGTGTATTTCACAGTGTATTAGATCATCTTCAACAGGAGTGCAATTGGAACCTGTTCTGTTTAGAATAGTTTGTGTTTTACTCATCTGTGCTTCTCTCTCTCTCTCTCTCTCTCTCTCTCTCTCTCTCTCTCTCTCTCTCTCAGGATGGCGTTGTGTTGGTTAATATTGAGTTTGGTTCTCCCAACTCTCCACGCTCATGTTGAGTTCTTCACATCAATTGGTGAGTTGCGACCTTTATTTCACTTCCACATTATAGAAATATATATATTTTTCTTTTTAAAAAGAGAAATCCAAACATCAACATGTAACATTATAAAGGGAAAAGTGTGAAATAATTATTTACTGCTAAATTATACTATAATAGTATAATATATACACTTTTTTCATATTTACAATTTTTAAATTTCCTTTGCTTTTTTAATTTTTTTGCACTACTACCTGTTCTAACTGATGCATAATTCAACCTTTCACCTTTAACCCTTAGGTCAGATGACAGACCTGCTGTTCACAGAGAAGGACTTAGTGACATCGCTGAAAGATTACATCCAAGCCGAGGAGAAAAAACTGCAGCAGGTTAAACAGTAAGTGTAAAAAAATATATATATAATGCAATAATACAATATGTAAGAGTTTTATCATACTCCAAGTTTTATTTTTCGTTTTATAAAATGAGAATCTTAGTTTGTATAAAGTCACTCCTGCTGCAGCAGAGGAAAAAGGAAGAAAAAGAAAAGTAATGAAGTAGCTAAAATACTAATAAAAATAAGGAAGAAAGTATAACAGGGTTAAAGGCATGGTGGAATGGAACTGGATGAAAATGGGAATGAAAAAATTATGTGTGTGTATCAGATGGGCTGAGAAGTTAGATTCTCTGACATCATCGGCGATGGAGGACCCTGAGCGTTTCGTAGGTCACCCGGTCAATGCCTTCAAGCTGATGAAGAGACTGAACACGGAGTGGGCCGACGTGGAGAGCCTCGTGCTCAGCGACACCACTGATGGTACGTTTTAATTTTGTGAAAAATTATTTTACATATAACGACAGAGTGCTAATTAGCTAACTGCCACTGTTTCTTCTTCTACTAATGTGTGTTTTAAAGGTGTTTTAAACATCGCTATCTTTCTCTCTCTCTCTGTAAAGGGTTTATCTCTAATCTGACGGTGCAGAGGCAGTACTTTCCCAATGATGACGATCAGAAAGGAGCTGCAAAAGCTTTACTCCGTCTGCAGGACACATACCAGCTCTCAGCCAACACCATCTCTGCTGGAGATCTGCCTGGTACGTGTGTGTGTGTGTGTGTGAGAGAGATGTGTGTGTGTATACCATTTCTTAGTAAAATCAGTAATAAGTCAGCTTTCTTGAACAGGCGTGGTCCATAAGAATCGCATGACGGCGGAGGACTGTTTCGAACTGGGGAAGGTGGCGTACTCTGACGTGGATTATTACCACACTGAGCTGTGGATGACTCAGGCTCTCAAACAGGTGGATGAGGGAGAGGACTCATCCGTGGACAAGGTGACCATACTAGACTACCTCAGCTACGCCATCTACCAGCAGGGCGAGTTAGACCGAGCTCTGGAGCTCACCAAGAGGATGCTCAAACTGGGTAAAAAAACACCATAGTGTTATTACTGATCATGTTTTTATTTACATTTAGCGAAAAAATTGCTCTTGAGCAGCCCATTATACTCAAATTATGCAAGCGGGCCAATTATGCGTTTCTATCCATGCGGTCGACAGATCCCACTCACCAGCGCGCCCACGGAAACCTGAAGTACTTTGAAGTCCAGCTGGAGAAGCAGAGGAAAGCCTTGGAAGCTGCAGAAGATGATAACCAACAGAAAAAACAGGTGGATAAACGAGATGTGCAGCTGAAGCGCTCCAAAGACCCGCTGCCTGAGAGGAAGAGATACGAGCAGCTGTGCAGAGGAGAGGGCCTGAAAATGGTGAGAACGCCACACCTTCTTTTCGTTTCATCATCTTCGTTCACTTTCTTCCATGGCATACGTTCCTTTCGGTTCTCACTTCAGTTATAACAGCTGTAAATAACTGAATTTTGAGGCATGAACTTAACCATTACATGCCTTTCATGTGTAAATTTCTACACATCTATTTATTCTTAGGCTTAGTTTATGTGGAAGATTCACTATGCAAGTCCCTGTGAATGCATGGTTGCTATAGAAACTGTAACATATTAGATTGAACACATTAATATAAATCTGTGATTGCACTAAAATTCAATCTTCTTTTCTTTCTCCGTGGCAACGTAGACTCCTCGTAGACAGAGCCGTCTGTTCTGCCGCTACTATGACAACAACCGCAATCCTCGCCTGATGCTGGCTCCCGTCAAGCAGGAGGACGAATGGAACCGTCCCCGCATCGTTCGTTACCATGACATCATCTCTGACGAAGAGATTGCAAAGATCAAAGAGCTCGCCAAGCCCAGGGTAAGTTTTTGATTTGATTTGACCTTTGATTGATCGCTGGCTGTCATGTGACCTTTTTGTTTTAACATCGTAGCAATGCTTGGTTTTATTTGCTGCTCCTCGAAACTTCATTTCAAGTAAAGTACAAGTAAAGTTCAGCTCAAGTAATGATTAGTAATTGGAAATGTAGTCTGGAAGTCAAGAGAATCATGATAAATCACAGAATCTATTTTTAAGGCAACACAACCTACCTGATATTTTTGTTGTATCCCAGAGTCCTGCTCCAGGTGCAGGAAACATATCTGTTTTGCCTAGAATATTGAACTTTCTGGTAGGGTTTTAGACTGAACCTTTTTTGGTATAGTATTTAAGTGTTCGAGTACCTCCCGGGGCGTTTAAAAATGCACACTAATGAGCGTTAACCCGGGTTTTTTGGCTTCATAGCTCCGGAGGGCCACCATATCGAACCCTATCACAGGTGTGCTCGAGACCGCCCCCTACAGGATCAGCAAGAGGTAAATTTCGGGTCAGCAGGGACACCGAAATCAGTCACAGAACCCCACAGCAGAATCACGTGTCATGAGAATGGATAGATTCTAAAAAGTTCTAAATATTAAACTTCTCGAATTGTGTTTTTTTGACACATCATAGAACAGTGTACATCTTTTTATCATGATGTGCTCTTGCTGAGGGGTTCTAATATTTTTTCGGAGCCAGGGAAAGACGTGACAAAATGCCTCGTGCTTCGCTTTTTTCCTACCATAGTTTTTCACATGGCTACGATGCAACAGGGACTAAAAAAACATTTTCCATAGGCATTATGGAAAATCCCAAATTATGAAATAACTGAAGTGATGGAATTAAGTGATCTAATTAATTATTTTTTCTAAATTTTGTCCCTGTTTTGCTGCTAGTCTCTTCAGTATCACTGACCTTCTCTTTTTCTTTTTCTGCTTTTCCTCTTTTCTTTCCTTCGCGTCTCTCCTTCCTGTTTTCTACCCTTTTATCTGTTCTTCGGATTAGCTAAGGCGTGCAACAGTGCATGACCCCGCTACGGGAAAACTCACCACGGCTCAGTACAGAGTCTCCAAAAGGTAACTCAACTCAATTCCATCGAACCTTTAAGGCATGTAAAGGCAGAGTAGATCGCACAGAGAGAACAAAAAGGAGGGGAATAGAAGGAGAGAGGATAAAAGGGGAGACAAGTGAGAAAGTGGGAGAGATTAAAAAGGGAAAGTGAGAGAAAATAAGATAGAATTAGAGAACTAGAAAGAGGAACAGAAAGTAAAAATGGAACAAGGAAAAAAAGACTGGACAAATGACCGGAGAACATGAAAACTGAACCCCTCACCCCCTTCAGATTTTACCCTGGCTTATTCCCAAGAGATAGAAAACAACCCCAAACATGCACAGATACATAATTAGCTGCTTGAGTTGAGGCACTAAAATACCCTTTAATGAAGTTATACATAGAAGGACTACTCATGCTGCTACACTGAAGTGGTTTAACTAAGCCTGCTCATTACATATGTGTGTGTGTGTGTCTGTGTGTGTTGGGTGGAGTTTCTGTAACCCTGCCTGGATTCATGTGTAGAGTTTTTATAAGGCCTACGTGAGGGAGTGCACGCTCAAGGGAAAAAAAAGGAGAAAAGACAAGAACTGTTTGTAGGGGATTTGACCTGCAGCAAGGGAGAGAGGAAAAATAAAATGGAGTTAAGGTTGAAATAGATACAAAGAGGATAGATAGATAGATAGATAGATAGATAGATAGAAGTGTGTTAAAGAAAAGAGAATAAAAATAATTAGTGAATTGAAGGAAGAAAAGAGAAAGAAAAATGTGGAATAGAGGAGAGCAGAAAAGAAGTAAGAGATGAGGAGAGAAAAGGAAGAGAAAAAGAAAAAACAGCAATGAATAGATAGATACATACATAAAGTTATAGTGCATAAAGTTATAGTGAGAAGAGAAAAAAGTTAAATAAAAAGATGCAATCCTAGATAGATAGATAGATAGATAGATAGATAGATAGATAGATAGATAGATAGATAGATAGATAGATAGATAGATATAGTTAGGATGATGAAATAATAAAATGAAATAAGGGAATAAGGGAATGCGAGGGAGATGGAAGAAAGTGAATCATAGTGATAAGAATGAGTCTCTGTTGATCCTCAGCCAAACAGAAAGAACATGCTGTCTCATCATAGGCCTACACGGGTTAGAGCACAAGAAATCATCCAATCAGAAAACAGCATTCTGTAGTCATACAGTACATGACCTCAGCATACTTCAGGAATTCAGGCAGCACACTGATCTCCCTTTCTTTCCCTCTCTTAGTGTGTGTGTGTGTGTTTGTGTGTGTGTGTGTGTGTGTGTGTGTGTGTGTGTGTCTGAGAGGACATAAACCCCATTCCCAGTTAGAGTGAATGAATCAATCGTCTGACCAATCAGAATATAGAATTTAACAGTCCTGTGGTGTAATGACTGCTAAGGGCCTAAATTAACCTACGCAGCCTAGATACAGTAGCTGGCTGAACATTGTAACTAGGGTGGAGTTCTTAAGAAAGTGACAGACTATATTTGTACTCAGCATTTAAAAGTAGATCACAGTCAAGCGAATTAATGTTTAGTTCCAGAAAACAGATTTTTAAAAAGTGTAGTTTATCTTTCTTTTTTCTCATCTTTCTTTTCAACAATGCTTATCGTTCTCATCCCTCTTGACCTCACCTTTTTTAACACTGCATCACAATCACACTGACTGTTTGCATGTAGCAGACTTAACACACCAGGTTTTTGTTCTGTAACACAGAGCTTAAACATTCACTCATTTTTTTCTTGCTCAAGTGCACTTCATTAACTTTATGAATTATTTCACAATTAGCTAATAGGCTAAATTCATGAGGTGCTTAATAGCTAGCTAGTATCCTTAAGCAGAGAACGCTTGTAATAATTAGCTAGCATCTTTGGGCTCATAAGGTGATTGTTAATTAGCTAGTTGCTCTGAAGGTGTTTTGGAGAAATAGCTAATTACTCTAAAAGTAAGAAGTTCTTTTTAAGCTGATAAGGTGGATGTTAATTAGCTAGTTACTGTAGCTTTAAACCTGAGATATGTTTGAGAATTGGTTAGCAACTTTATGTCCAGAATCTGCTTTGCTAATTAGCTAGTTTACTCTTTCTGTTTAGTCTTTTTGAGCTGTATTATTACCCATATATCACACTGAAATGTTTTAAATGGTAGTCCACTAGCAAACATGTGACTGAGTGAACAAAATCCAGGTGAACAAAAAGTCTGTTTTATAGCATGCTAACTGAACATTTACTAGCATGGCTAACAATGAATGTACTAAAAAAAAAAAAAACTGCAATTAACATCTTTTAAATCTTCACAGCATTTATTGAAGATGTTTCTGTAGTAATTTATTGTAATTTGACCTTTCATCTCTTTTAGTGCCTGGTTGACGAGTTATGAGCACCCAGTTATTGAGAAAATCAACCAAAGAATTGAGGCTGTTACAGGTCTAGACATGCTTACAGCCGAGGAGCTGCAGGTGAGGGAGTAAAACTATTAGTCTTCTGAGGGGTTCTGGATGGAGAAGTTTATGTAAATAGTTACTTGTGGCTGCTCCACTTAATGGTGAAAAGTATACATACCTGAGGACATTACCATGAAACACAATACATATCTCAATGAATTCATTTGCCTAAGGTTTGGTATGGGTGGAGATTTTTTGGCCTAAACTACGTTATGTCAGAGTACAATTTATTATAGCAATTATTATTGTTACAATCTATAGAATCAGCCAATTTCTATACAGATTTAAAACGGTAGATGTTTTACCTTTCTTTTTATTGTTATTGGTACGATTAAAATAAACATAAACCAGTTAACAAAGATGCTGACATTTTTTGTATTGTAGAAATAACTTAAATTATTATAATTATATGTCATATTGTACTGTACATATTGTCATTTTGCCGAATCCTAGTTTAAATTTAAGATGAAACAAAAATGTATCTCTGTTGAACATGACGTTAAATTATTTAAATAGTACTTACAGTGTTTTTTTCTTCTTCTTCTTTTAGGTAGCAAACTACGGCGTTGGAGGACAGTATGAGCCACATTTTGATTTTGGCAGGGTGAGTTAATTTATCTCCACTAAACAGCCAGACTAATTTGAACTTTCCTCAATGTTTACAGTATTGTTATTATGAACACTTTAACATTTCCTTTATTTAAACTGAGAATCAAGCAGTAATCAATGACAAAAGTCCAGCATGCTACAGATGAAAAGTTAAAACTCATGGGCTGATTTTCTATTTACATAAGCTTGACTGTTATTGTAATAAAGAATATTTCTTGATCAATTTATTTATTTAAGGACTGATGATAATCCTGTCATGTCTCTAAAATAGTTTAATATCATCTTAACAATGTATTTACATTCTTGTCTTCGTTTTTGCTTGGCATTTATGTGTTTACAGAAAGACGAGCCAGATGCATTTAAAGAGCTTGGCACAGGCAACAGAATCTCCACCTGGCTATTTTATGTGAGTGTTGGTCTCATCGATCACACACACACACACACACACACACACACACACACACACACACACACACACACACACACACACACACACACAC
>JAQQZT010000005.1:6384453-6397157 GCA_030068275.1 Clarias platycephalus | reverse complement strand
TCTATCTATCTATCTATCTATCTATCTATCTATCTATCTATCTATCTATCTATCTATCTATCTATCTATCTAATTCATCTTACCAACATTCTATTCATCTATCTTATTATAAAATGATACATCCCTTCATCCCATCAAACATCTGTCCTTTTATCTAGGCAGCCTGGTGTTAATTTCTCTATATATCCAACCAATAATTTATTGAGCCATGTCTTTGTCCATACAGTACATGCATCCACTCATCTATCCATCCATCCATCGCTCTGTTCATTCATTTGACCATCCATCCTCCCTTTCAGCCAACCGACCATCTACTCATGTAGCCCTCCGTCTAATCACCTAATCATACAGCAATTTATCTATTCACTCATTCAAGAGTACAGCAACTAATCCACCCATTTCACATTTTTTGACATTTACTCATTTACTCAGTTGACACCAGCACACTTCCTGATCAGGTCTAGTGTTTAGGTGACCTTCAGAGGAGAACCGTGTTTGCCTTTAATCTATAAGTGTTGTAATTTTTGTCCAAGCTTGTTTTGAGCTGCACATATGATTAACAGAACACTACAAAAGCTGCTATATTATATGTAATCATGCATTTCTACAATGATAGCTTTAAAAACAAAACGAAACTTGCATCTTTAATAATTATGTTAATATAATTAAGTAACTATTAATTAAACCTTTTGAATTTCGTTCTGCAGATGAGTGATGTCCCAGCAGGGGGCGCTACAGTTTTCACAGATGTTGGAGCTGCAGTTTGGCCCATAAAGGCAAGTCTAAACTTTCACTAGTCTTACATTATATACTGAGTTACTTATTATTAGATATTATATTACTGCAAACATGTGTGCTAATAAGTGTGTGTGTGTGTGTGTGTGTGTGTGTGGTGTTGCAGGGAACAGCAGTATACTGGTACAACCTGTTCCCCAGTGGAGAGGGAGATTACAGCACGAGGCACGCCGCCTGTCCTGTACTCGTGGGCAGCAAATGGGGTGAGTTTACTCTTTAATCATCTTTAATCGAATCTATGGTTCGGAAGGTCTCAGGTTCAAATCCCACGACCACCAAGTTGGCCCTGTTGGGCCCTTGAGCAAGGCCCTTAACCCTCAACTGCTCAGATGTATAAAGAGATAAAAATGTAAGTCGCTCTGGATAAGGGCGTCTGCCAAATGTAAAATGTAAATGTAATCATGAGTGCAATTTCTTCTTGAATACACATTGAATACACATATCCTAATTTGACCTGCACACCCATGGTACTAATTTGGATTAAAATAAAATAAAATGAAACTTAGACTCTGACTATGCTTCCTGGGCCTCACTTTGAGCCACTGTCATAAAATGTCAAAAAAAAAAAAAAAATCTATTCTTTTCATTCACAGTGTTTTTTCCCCCCCCTTTCTCTCATTCCAGTGTCAAACAAATGGGTCCACGAGAGAGGCCAGGAGTTCAGGCGACCTTGTGGCCTCAACGAGTCAGAATGACGAACAGAAAACCTCTCTTCTTCCTCCTCCTCCTCCTCCTCCTCCACTCCTTGATCCTTCATACTCTCAGTACACTGACAATCTCACTTTTTTTTGGCCTTTGAGTGGCCATGAGTCTGTTACGCCGTTATGCACACACACATTTAGAAACATCCAGCTGTATGTGACAACAGTTTTACCAGCTTTAAACAGTCTAAACTTTAACCACTGAAACAGCGGAGCACTCCAAAAAAAAAAAAATAAACGAACAAAGCAAAGGCAATGTTTATTCAAGAGGGCAACTCTGACCAAAGGAGCCATTTATTATACAGAAATAAGTCAGGGTTTAAGCTTTCTACCAGACATTCTTACAAAACCAAAATTCCTCACCCTGACCAAAGGGTTTATTTTATTTCTGTTACTGGGTTTCAGTTTTATTTATCAAAAAGGTCAAAACCTTTATGTGTTTTTTTTTTTTTTTTTTTTGTGTCTATGGAAATTTTTAAAAAAGTGTTTTCTATGGAAATAAAAAATAATGTGCCTTCCATGAGTGGATTTCTTCTTTCCTTTGTCCTGCTTTGAATATAAATGCTGTAGTCATGAAGCAAATTATGTACATAAATTGTCTAATAAAGAAATAAAACACTTGATGTTGAGCTACTACAGAACAATAATCAATGACAGTTTATTTCAATTCAGCCAAGGGGTTACTCGCCTGTAAGACAACGCCATGAATTGTTTTATTCGCCTTGCATCTCCACGGTCCGGGTTCGATTCCCGCCTCGTGTCTGTGTGCATGGAGTTTGCATGTTCTCCCCGTGCTTGGTGGGTTTCCTCCAGGTATTCCGGTTTCCTCCCACTGTACAAAGACATGTAATTATTATTATTATTATTATTTTGTTGGATTGGATTCTTTCAGATCCCAATAAGGAAATGAGAGTCGATATATAACAGAGAGAGATTGTTTGAGACACGGTGTAAAAGTGTGTGAGATTGTTTGAGACATGGTGTGAAAGGGTGTGAGAGTCTACTAGCAAGATGATGTATCTGTGTGGGAGACAATGTGGGAGCGCCCTCTAGTGAAAGACGTTTTAAAGCACACAGTTCTTCAACAGAAGTGCTTTTTTAATTCTTTCTCAAACGAGGCGGCACTGTGGTTTAGCGGTTAGCACTGTCACCTTGCATGTTCAATTCCCTCCTCATGTCTGTGTGCATGGAGTTTGCATGTTCTCCCCGTGCTTGGTGGGTTTCCTCCAGGTGTTCCGGTTTCCTCCCACTGTACAAAGACATGTAGGTTTGGGTAATTGACGTTCCCAAATTGTTCATAGTGTGTGTGTGTGTGTGTGTATACAGAAAAAAAGTGGTATAGATGATGTTTGAATGAGTGAGTGCTCTAAAATGGGCTAAACCCACTATGATTTAAGTCCCATCTTTGTGCTATAGATTTCTAACCAATCATAAATGATAATATTTTTTATTGCAATTACCTTACTTACAGATTTTGCAATCTTTTTTAAAGCAACATTTTACAAAAAAAAAAGATAAATAGACAACAACAAAAACTATTTCTCCAGCAATGACTCCCCTTACACTGACCCACAGGATGTGGCTTTAGTGCACTTATTAAAGTGTATGTAGATCATGTTGTATTTTCTAAGCAAGAAAAAATGCTTTCTTGCATTACAATGAAACATTTCTTTTCATTTTCTTAAAGAAAGAAGTAATATAGACAAAAGTTATTAATAAATTATCTCATCGCCTATACCACTTTCTCCTGTATACAGGGTTGCGTGGGCCTGGAGCCTATCCCAGGGCACGAGGCGGGGTACACCCTGGAGGTGTGTACCCCGCCTCAATCTATCGCAGGGCAATTAAATTCAATTAAATCAATTAATTTTAAAGAATATGCAGACATTGGAAAAGTTAAAGATATCCCCTCTTGAAATGTTCTAAAATCTGCAGTTTGTAACATTTTCTTGAGCCTATTTAACTGAAAAACAAAAACAAAAACAAAGTAACAACCTTTTTAGCAAGTTTTGACCGACTAACTGAGTTAAGGTTTAAAATGAGGAACAAATGTAGAATATGAAGCCTACAACACACTCCATATATTCAAATGACAGATTTAAAAAAAAACGTATTATGTGTCATTCTGAAATAAACAATAATTGGAATAGTTAGAAAATTGTAGTATTTGTGGAATAAAAGATTTTAGGATTATGTAAGATTTTGTAGTAATGTCACTTCATCCCACCATCCTGTCCTTGATTATTTCCCTAGAACTGCACCACACCAAATGTTTTATTCTTTACAGGTCAAGCATCCATAACCAAACATCACCTAATTTGGAAATACTGGAGTTTTCGTTCCTTTCTAATGAAGGTTTTTGTGTTTTTTGCATTATATTAATATATGAGGGAGATTGAGAGAAAGCACAAGAGAGAAAGCTAGAAAAAGAAAGAGTGCAAAAGAGAGACAGCTATCAACATAGCGAGACTGTGAGAGACTGTGAAATAGCGAGAGAGAGAGAGAGAGAGAGAGAGAGAGAGAGACTCTCTGAAAAGGAGGATCAGCGAAAGAGAGAGGAATTAAATTAAATGTAGGTCCAAGCAGATACAAAGTGTTATGTTTCATTCTTCATCATAATAATTGTACCAGTGGTACAAGAAGAACTAGTGTTACACACTGCCTGGCATTCTCTAATAGTGCCATGTCACTGCATTGTTTCAACAGCTTTATGCAACACCATAATATTTATTTCTGTTCGCACAATTTTTGGTGGAGATCTTATAGTGATGATGTGAGAGTTGTACCACTCTATTAAGTCTCCTCCAGCACATCCAGAGACCTGACCAACTAAAGCAACTCCAGATCATAACACTGCCTGAAGAGGCTGGTACAGTGGGCACTATGCATGATGGGGCATCGCTTCATGCACTTCCCTTCTTACCCTGACACGCCCATCGATCTGGAATAGCCTCAATCTGGACATATCAGACCACGTGAACTTTTTCCTTTGTTCCAAAGTCCAATGTTCATGCTCCCTAACAAACTGGAGCCTTTTTTTCTGATTAGTCTTAAGTGATTTCCTTATGGACACACAGCTGTTTAGACAGATAGAGTACTTTATAAATCCCAAAGTATGATTGGTTTCTTCTGCCCTTTTTTTATGAAGTGACTTTATGTGATCTCTGATTTAAAGTGATTTCATTCTGATGACATTTCTTCAGTGAAGTTGAGGGTTTACTATTATCCTTTCAGGTTTTAATAATGTGTTGGATAGGTCTTAACTTGACTTTTTTTGGCCAGGCAGTGTAAAATAAGTAACGTCATACTGGTTAAAAATATCTTCGCTTTATCACACTTCCCTCTCGTTGATTATTTCCCTATTAATGCAAAGCACCAAGTGTTTGATTTACAGATCATGCATCCATAATACTAATGTTTACTCAGTGCTTGTCATTCTTTCTAAAAAGAAAAGAGTCAAAAAAAATCAGGTTAGTGGACAGTCTATTCGGGTGAGCAAGAGAGAGAGAGAGAGAGAGAGAGAGAGCGAGGAAGGGAGGGAGTAAGAAGATCACATGACCTGTCAGTATTAAATGCCAGCTGCCCCGGTGTACGCGTGGCCAGCCGGTCGGGACGACAGAGGGAGTGAGAGAAAGATCATCAAGACGGAGTGAAATCAGAAACCCAGATTGTAAATACACATAAGTGTTTAAAGAGCTGTTTAAAAAAAAAAAAAAAAAAAAGTCTATTAAAAAACTAATTAGAGCAACAAGTACAGGTGACACTTGTGTACTGAAGGGAAACGACATGATTGAGATGGAGAACTCGGTACTGTACGATAACGGCTTCTATCAGGAAGAGTACATGATGCAGGAGGATGAGTGGGACCGAGACCTGCTGCTGGACCCGGCCTGGGAAAAACAACAGCGCAAGGTCTGGCACACACACACACACACACACACACACACACACACACACACACACACTGTACATTACTCACATCACAATACTTTAATAGTAATAATCAGGGTACTAATGGCACCTTCTACTGGTTCAGTTCAGATCCGACTCCAAAACTCTGGGACCACACTAATAATCTGGGAGAGTTTTTTTTTTCTCTCTCTCAATAAATATGGGGATAAAAAGAAGGATGATAGAAGGCAATATGCTGAATCTTTAGTATTCTGTCCTCATGTCCTCATGTTTAATCTCTTCTCCTGAAGCATGTGATCAGATCACAATCTGGTGGATTTGACCAAAAATTTATCATAGGCTTTGACACAAAAATCACCTGGAAATTCAAGAGGTTGTCAGTAATAAACTTATAATAAAAACTGGTGCATCCAATTTAAACAGAATGCGAATCAAAAAGGACAATATTTTCACTGGCACTTTTCCGAATTATGGACCCTGTTGTATATATTTTACCTGGATGCTGTGCACCTTTAAAGCTTTACTTTATTTATGGTTCAATTATATATCTCACATCATGTTTAAAGGTAGTCACATTTTTAGGTGATAAACACATATTGAAGGTCCAACAAGGAAAGGTACAGTTTGATGGACTTCATTCATTCATTCATTCATTCCAAGGCATAAAAAAAATATTGATTACTCACTCCTTCATCCAATCCCAGGAGATATTTCACTTTCCATATCATTGTGTCACAATGGTGCATGACCTTGCTTTCCAAGAATTTCCTTAAATGAACAGAATACCCCAACATGTAAACATTGGTTCTTTATTTCTGTACTGGAGCTACAAGTTCTTCTTTACCGGAACTATAAGGATACACTCTTAGATAGACGATAGTACCAAATTGTACTATAAATAGATGTAGTTTCTGGCTTGTTAGCATGAAGCATACATCTTTTGTTACTTTTCGCCTTTAAAATGATCACTAAACATGAAGTAAAGATACACAAAGGTATAAAATGCTCACGGTCAGCTTTGATGGCATCACATTAGCGATAATGAAAAATACAGTAAGTTTAGCACTTTGCTAGCTACTATACATAACAAAAATCTCATTCTGTTAGCTTATTGTCCATATATAGTTCTATAAAAGTGTTAAAAATCACTACGAATGTACAGATCCACCTTAGTCCTTCATCCTTTCTAGCTTCTATGCTTGTTTTTAGCTCTGCATCTACACTACATCCATTTCTGATGAATTCTTCAGTCTATCCAAGGGGCTGAGACGCTAAAAAAATCTCGACAGCAGCGCATCCTGATTTAATGTGTGACTCTGACGATGCTAAACTGTATCTATACTGTTTAGCTTATCTTATTTGTTAGCTACATTAGCCTTGTAGTTTCATGATTTACACTTTTTATGAGTTGGACATTTTCGTTTTCTATACACGCATGTTTCTGTGAATATTAAAGATTATAGTGTTATTTCGACAAAAATCTATGCTAAAGTATATCTCCTAAAATAGTTAAATTCTTTGTTTTCGCAAGCAAAATATGACTCCTATAGTTTACTCATTAGCTGTCGGTTATAGTGAGATAACCGATTGTGAGATAGCTACAGAATACAATCTGTTTAAAACAGAGAGATTGTTCAGAAAACCATCCCAATCTGGCATCATCGCTAACAATAGCGACACTTGGAGGGGCCCGAGGCGCTCGGTATGTGCTTGCTGTCAACAGATGGCTGATGACACATGATGACGTGCTCAGGATTAGCAAGGATGCTAAGGTTAATTTTAACCTCCAGGACTGAAATGCAGTATGGGGTTTAATCCGATGTCCTTGGCGAGGAATTCCTTTGTTTGGAACAATAGCTGCGCTGTAAAGTGGGGGACTTGGTGCTCTAGCTACACTATAGCACACATATGCTCTGTACGTTCTTCTGTTCTAATAAAAATGAAGAGTATAGATTTCACTTTTACTTAAAGCAGGGTTTTATTTATAATTTCCTTTAGTAGAATATTTGGCATGCGTTATGAAACGGTGCTGATGAATTTCTTACTTTGATTGGTTAAAAGGTCTTGATTAGTTATTGATAGATTCAATAGTTCTGGTTTCAAGGTGCATCACAGGTATTGTTTCCATAGTAACACCTAGCTTACAGGTGTAAGTTACAGGTGTAAATTTATGATGTTAACTAGAATTGCTATTGTACAAGAGGTATAAAACACTTCAGGTGTTCACTTTCAGTTGGTACCAGTAAGCCATCGTGACACCCTATCGTGGGTTTTTCAAAGTGTGTCATCACTGATGTTAAAGCAGCTGTGGAAAATTAAACAATGTTTTTTACGACTGATTAGAATTTAAAAAATAAACAGTGTTGATTGGCTAAAATAAAATAGTGATCCAGGGGAGCTAGAAAACCAGAAATAAGTTTTTTCTATGATATAAATCAGTACTTTCCCATCACATCACACCATTCATGCTTCAATAACCCGACAGATGTCCTCCCTATGGATGAATGAAATTCTTTCCCATCCAATCTGAGTCTCTGGGTCACGGCCAACTTCCTCATCCCGGTCCCCATCCCATGCACAGCTCACTTATCACAGCACACCCTGCCAACAAGCTAATTTTACCGCCTTACCTCGTCAGGAATGCGCTCTGGCCTGCACCGTTGAAGCTTTGATCTCTGTGATGACAATACCAGGGTCCAGTCCTGCTTTTACCAGCTTAAAGCTGGGCTCCATCCACTTCAGGCCAAGCCCGGTCTCTCTTTGTCCCTGTCTATCATTTTATTCATTGAATTTCTTTTATTTTTCTGAACAAGGAATACAATTAACTACAAGCTAGGTTAAATAATGAAAACAAATCTGCACAGAAATCTAAACAAAAATAATAGATTCAGTTTTAACATGAGAATATACAATATTAAATATACAGTTTGTACCAAAGAAATCCCAATCCACATTTCATCTTAAGTCACGATGCTTATATTTCTTTTCATTAATGGTTGTGTTTAAGATCATGAACATAGTTTCCCAGCAGTTGTAAAAAGCAGTGTTGCTCGAACACCAATAAATAACTTCAGACACACATCCTACAAAGCTAACAAGTAATAGAAGCCTGGAATATCAGCAGAAATTGACACTTTATGACACAATGTGGAGGCATGGCATTTAAATGTAGGCATGGCAATTAAATTCCAGTCTAATTTGTACATTCTATCTTTATGATGCAATCTTATTTTATGATTTTAGGACATGCCTGTCAAGTTTAGTGAGTGGAGGCAAGTACGTTAACTCAACTTGTGCTTTATTCAGGGGAATCCAAGGACAGACAGAGATGGACAGAGACTATGGTATAACCCAGGACAAGACAAGGAAAATTTATTAGAAAATGTGTGCCATATAGTAGGAAACAGAGTTGCAAAGTTCAGACTTAAAGCTCTAAAAAAAGCACACTAAGAATTTGGGAATAAATATGCCATAGGGTATAAATAGATGTAGTGATCAAGAAGTAAACACACAACAGGTGAACACAATAGGGCAAATAACCAAAGGGCCAGAGACAGAGCTAAAACAGAAATAAAACCATATGTTCCAACTGGTCTAATAGAAGAACTATTAGAAGCCAACTGGTCTAATAGAGTTTTTACAATTGTGCTAGTTTAATAAGGAAATTATCATACCAAACACCGGTCAGCCGAGTGAATAATTTCCATTGAAGAGATGGACCGTTCAATATGTCGGACAGAGAAAATGATAAAGCTTCAAAGAATAAAAATGTCTGCAGTGCTATTACTGTATTAACAATGTTGGTCAATGACAGGGATGTAGGACTGATGAAAGTGATGATGATGATGATGTTGACTTATCGCATGGTTGTGCTCTTTAAAATGCATAATTTATTTCCCATCTCTATTGCCTGCCATGTTGTGACATCAGTGGTACAGAAAGCTCTTACTGCTTATAGTAAGGTTTAAGGAGTCTAGACAGAGAGTGATCAGTTCAAACAAAAAACCTTAAACCCCTGTCACAATGAGCCATGTTCCCATTACGTCCTACAAAAATTGGATGAACACAGTTTGAACCCATAGAACTTGACAGGAAAGCAGTAGAAATCAGTAAGGATGTAATATTGTCTCCAATGTTCAAGAAATGGCAGTTGAGGAAGTGAGACGCAGGAAGAACTTAGGAAGACGCAGGAAGACGTAGTAACAACTCCATTGACGAGTTAACGATGCATCTAACACCTCTTAGGGACTGATGTACAGTACAACAAACATGGCGCAGATGGGAAGGATTGGATGGCGTTCTGACTGAGTTGTCAATGAGATATCACTGCATTGTGTGAGTTCTACGTCAATAGTGTTCTCATGACGGCTTCTTCAGGCTTGTGCTATGACCATGGTCGGCCCATGCCAAGTTATAGAAGTTCATATCGCGTCATGTTTATGGCGTGCATGCATCAGGATGTCTAAACATTTATGTTCAGAGAATTTACTGGATCGAATTCCTCACACCATCACTTTTTGATGAAAAGCACTGAGCATATTATACCAAGGAAGTGATAAGCACCTGATAAAAGCACAGAGAGGTCTGATCAGATGTGGTGAACATGTCGTCATGTGCCTGGTAGGAAATCAGTGCCATGATAGATGCATTGAGAACCTGACAGAGTAGTTGAGAACCTTCTGCAAGTAGTATGAACTTGATAAGTGCACATTTTTCCATTTTGACCCTGTACCAGCTGCATTCTTTGATATTTTTAGGACACCGAGGGAACTTCATAGTCTTCGTCGGAATGTGACAGGGCATTAACACTACCAGTTGAATGGAAAAACCACTCTATTCAGTAAGAACTGATTGGTCCAATTGAATACTGGGAAAGTAAGCAAATGAAATGAGAATTGGTTGCACTGGAAAGTTCAGTGTAGACTGAAGTGGGTGATTTGTGACCATTAGTTTTAAAGTGTGTGTGTGAAACTTGTAGCTATGAGCTGTAAGTTATTCTACTACTACTAACTAGGTTTGTTTAAAAAGTTTACATTAAATGCAAAAGTAAAAATTTTTTAGTTGCGCTGCTGAGTTTGCTTTTGTATCCTTTCTGGCACTACAATACCACATGGATATTTTACTATTGTGGGAGGGGCCTACAGTGCTGCGTCCTGATTGGCCAGCTGCTGTTGCTGGACTGCATTCTTTTTAGCCAACGGTTACTAGACTTTCTTGACAAGTTTAATAGTGAACTTCAATTTGTCTGACTAAAAACCATCATAGCATTTACATGTATCAACGTTTTTTATCAATGTATACAGTATATTCAAGAGTTTATGACAATATTTCACCAGTGTGGTGGTCACCTGGTGGTCACTGATGGTACTGCAGGTGAGTTAGATCACTTAAAGAAATAAATAAACTAGGTTTTAAATTACTATTAAATATTTAGGATTTAATATTTACACTATGTAGATAATATTTATAGAAATGAATCCCATCAAAAAACTAATCATTAATTAATTATTCCTATTAATTAATTATTTCCATAAAGCCATAAGATTTACATTTTGTGTTATTTTTTAATTTATTCTATTCATTAAAAAAAAAAAAAAAAAAAAAAACTGGATCGTATCCTGTATGCTGGTTTTTTTTTTTTTGTTTTTTTTTAGCAAGGAATCATAATCTTTTACATTTACGGCATTTTGATGACACCCTTGTCCAAAGTGACTTACATTTTATTTCTCATTATACGTACATTTAAGCAGTTGAGGGTTAAGGGCCTTTCTCAAGGGCCCAACAGTGGCAATATGGTGGTGCTGGGGTTTGAACCTGGGACCTTTTACTCAGTGGTCCAACACCTTAACCAAATAAATGCCAAAGAAATGTATTTGTATTTTCCAGTGTCCAACAGTCAGAATACAGGCTTAACGGTTTACTAGTTGCTAGCTGATCTTGTTACATTGATTGCTTTACACCTTATGTGCAAGTGGATAAATGTGAATTTCCTTGCACTGTACTGCTGTAGGCCCATGAACATAAAATAGGCCTATATAATTATATGTGTGTCAGATATGTGATTAATATGAAAGGTTTGGGTCGTCTGCAGGAGATTTTCACATTTCCAACCGGCGCCGTGGCCTTCTTAAGTTTGGGAATAAGTTGTTCTACATGTTTTATATCAAATTGTTGAGTGAATACTATACAAACATACACAAAGTAACATGTTTGTTAGGAGCAATCTACACTTATTCGACATGTAATCAGTTCCACGTACAGTTCTGCACATGCATTGGCAATGGATTGCTTGTGTTGAGTGCCGTAATGAATACATGATAAACTAAGATTCCTGTTTATTAAAAAAATATATGAAATCTATATACACATGATGCTTATACGTAAGTCAGGATAAGGTGGGGTATTACTGGAGAGCAGGTCAGATAGTCTGACTCGTTCCTGGAATGACTAAAAGAAATCCTGGGCACTGTGTCAGAGGGAACTCTGGGGGTGATTTATGGTCTGTGATCCTCCATTAGACTTGTGTGACACGATGTTGATGCCTGAACTGTAATCGTATACCTTCAGATTAACACATCATCTGAACAGCACATCATTTGTCATTGTAATATTTAACCATGACGATGATAAATTCTCCTTTCTGACTGGTCAGAAGGTGTTGATCCATTTTCTTTAACTGCAAATCACATTAATCTATGTCTAATAATAAACAGATTACTCTATTATTATGGTAAATGTTTGATTATTTTATAGATTCAAACAGTTTTATATAAGGACATGTTTATGTAACATTTATGGAAGGAGTCTCCAGTGTCAGAGCTTTTTAATATTAGAAGTAAAGCTCTAACAATTTTTCCATTACAGGGAAATTAGAGTTTATTTGAGACATGGAACGCTTTTTTAATTAACTTCAAAAAAGAGAGAAAAGAAAGGATTGTGAGAGAATTATGGCTTCTTGTTAATTATAAGTTAACTATAGAGTTATAAAACCAGCATAAAAGGTACAAAGTATAGGCTATAAAAACCTTCTCTTAAAGAGATATATTTAAACAGTGAAGATGTCTAAGAAGTGTGTGTGTGTATGTGTGTGCATGTGTGTGTCCCTTAGACATTCACTGCGTGGTGTAACTCACACTTGCGTAAGGCTGGCACGCAGATCGAGAACATCGAGGAAGACTTCAGGAATGGCCTCAAACTCATGCTGCTGCTCGAAGTCATTTCAGGTACACACACACACACACACACACACACACACACACACACACACACACACACACACACACACACACACACACA
>JAQQZT010000005.1:6374139-6384353 GCA_030068275.1 Clarias platycephalus | reverse complement strand
ACACACACACACACACACACACACACACACACACACACACACACACACACACACACACACACACACACACAATTGGATTTAAATTAACCACCTGATTTATAGGTTTCCTGCCCAAACTATCAATTCTGAGTTTATTTCCTATTTTGTTCCAGGTGAGCGATTAGCCAAACCTGACAGAGGGAAGATGCGATTTCACAAAATAGCCAACGTCAACAAAGCTCTCGAATTCATCACCAGCAAAGGAGTCAAGCTCGTCTCTATCGGCGCTGAAGGTTCTTTTTTTTTTTTAAATGTTAAAAGTTTAGTCAGATTTTTTGTGCTTGTTAGTATAAATGGGTCACTTATACATGACTAGCCATAGCATGAAAAACCTTAGCAATAAAACCACCTAGGTTTTGGGTTCCCCTTGTGCCACCAGGATGGCTCTGGCCCCTCGAGGTGTGGCTCTGCAGGGCCTCTCTGTTGTACCAGGACCGTGGCTGCGTGATCAGATTGCGATCGGAGGACTTTGGAGGCCGGCTTGGTAGTCATGGGCTCTTTGCCTGCCGGGCAGCTGTGGTGCACTGGTTGTTCTGGTGCCTTTCTGTCATGACCAGCATTGACTTTTTTCACCTATTTGTGCTGCATTGGCTTTTCTTTTGGTCCCCTTAGGCATGAATGAGCCTTGGTCACCAATCTACTGGTGTACGGGTTCAACTGGTGGTGGTCATAATGTTATGGCTGATCGGTGTACATGTTATAGAAAGTGTATAGTGAGTTGTGTATTTGACTATTCACGCTACTGTAGCTCTGTTGTGTGACACGGTATGTATTGATGTGCTGTGTGTGTGTGTGCAGAAATCGTAGACGGGAACGTGAAGATGACTCTCGGAATGATCTGGACCATTATCCTGAGATTCGCCATTCAGGACATCTCCGTAGAAGGTACAAAAATACTAGACTCCACTAATAATAAAACATATTTTCTGTACATTTATATTGAAGCACAAAGGATGTCTAAATAAAACAACATGGCACTTTTCCTGCTTTAATTTGGCATCATTGACTGTTTATGCCATTAATGCCAATACCATGCAGTATGAAACAAGTGGGAGCATTGTAGTGTGATGTGATACAGTGTGTGCGCAAGACTAGGCAAAGTCAAGCTGTTTCAAATTGGATATCTGTGTATTATTCGTTATCACTTGTAATCGCTCTTTTTTTAATTGCAGAAAGTGATAGAGTTTTGAAAACCCCTCCTGTAGCTTACCACAAAAGCAAGCACTAAATGTTTGGGGGACAGTATTCTAGATTAGAATTAAATCCATTTAAATGTCCTAGTTTTCAACATTTTGTAAAAATCTGTAAATTTTTTTGCACTGATTTACAGCAAGTATATCAGTAAATACTTGAATCTGATTTGTCAGAAGGCGGGCAATGTTTTTATATAAAAGCATGGCTCGTGAAGTCATAATATGAACAATTAATATTAATGTACAGGGACTTACACACCGGACATGCCATGTAATCTAAGCCTAATAATAAATGTGCTGTTGAACCGTACAGTATATCAGTATGGCTGTGATATCTTCAGTACTTGGGCTGCATCCTCGTGCACAGCCATGCGGACATTACGTACAGTAATATATGTATAATGTATAATAACAGCACTCCCTCTCGTGTGATATTCCTTAAATACATCTTATTGTAGACTGATCTAAAGCTTTTCTCTTGTTCTGATTATTTTGTATTATTCAATAGATATACAGTCATTCAAATTTGTTAAATTGTCATGTAAGGCGGGGAATAATATCCAAGACAGATATTATAAATAAAAGCTTAAATAAGATTAGATATATACTGTATGTCTTAAAGCTCTGTAGGAAGGCACAGATGGCTCAACACTGTTTTTTGCGCCTGAAGTTGATTCATTAAGACACTGAAGGTGACCGGATTCATTTGTAACTGAGGGAAGCAGAGGTGCTGCCTTGTTTACTCAGGGTTATTTAAGGAATGTGAGTGTGAGGTGATTGACAGGCGTAAGTGGCCTAATCAGGGGGCTAATTTGGAAACTCTGATGTTAGACCGTGAGTCTGTGAACAATCCTTCAGTTTAAATAGCAAACACAAAGCAGGACTGATGGCGTATGGAAAAAAACAACAAAAGCCAAAATGTACACTTTCCTAGAGATTTCCTGTAGAATACAGTATAGCCAGGAGGTGATTTGATAAATAAATCACCTCCTTAATAAATCTTTATGACTGTCACAATTAGCAAACATCAATTTGGAATGAAACCTATATTTCATTATATTTCATATTTTCAGATATTTGCAGTTATTTCTGTAGTAGTGATAATTCTATAGTAACACAATCTAAGAGTAACGATAAACAGATGAGCTGTTATTGAGCGAAGAATGGAAGGAGTCTCCAATGTCAGCATGTTGTAACAGTTAATAAGGCTGTGGGTTTTTCAAGACGGGAAGATATTTACCCAAATTTAAGAAATTTGCACTTTTCTAACATAACAGGTTGTATTTTTTGTCTTATTATATGATTAAGTACGACTACTGTTCAAGCTTCTAGAGCATACGTTGTTAATAGATGTTCCACAAAAGTACAGTGCCATGACATTTGAAATTAAAAAAAAGTTTTTTTTAAAAGAGATGAAATATTGGAAATATGGAAAATATTGTTATTGAAGAAAACCAACAATCCAGGATGTACTAATTAACATAACGTTGGTAACATGATCTCTGCTTAATCACACCACTCCGTCATTGATTATTTTCCTATAACTGCAATGTCACCCGAGTGAGGTGATTACATTAGCTGTTTAGTTGGCTCGCTAACTACCAGTTAGTCTCTATTTAATTAGACGTTTTTTGCGATTTAGTCATATTTTGGGGTGAAAGTAGGTTTAAATTCTTACTGATATTGTGTCGCCAGAAGTTGAGGAGAATAAACCATGGAGATGGTAAGTTTCTCCTTCCAACTTATTCTGCTTTAGAATAGTCTCAGCTAACTAACTGTTCTGGGGTTAATCCCAAATAGTGTTAAATGGAAAGCTAAGGTGCTATGTACGGTAGGTGTATAATCTCTTGTTCTACATACCAATTAGTGCCCTTGATCAGGGGTTAGAGAGAGATTTGCGTAAAAAGATTGTTAGCTTTATAGCTCCTGTTAGCCATGAACAGAACAACACCGACAGTTCAGAGGAATTTTGGAACGACTTAGAAGCAGTTACTAAGGAGACAAACTGGTGTTCAAGACCACGTAGCATTATCGGATATGTTTTCTTCCCGGAAAGTACCTCCGTGACTGGTGTTGAATGTGGGTTTTGGTAAGCAGCTTCTCTCCTCCCCCCAGTATTTTATATCGCCATTGAATTTTTTTAGTGTAGCGCAGTACTGGACTGTACCTGCTTACTTTCACCCATCGTCATGTTCAACTTCAACCCATCTTCAGAGCACTCTCCGATCAAAAGACTCCTACAGTACTTACTAGGGAGTGTCAAAAGACTATCAAATGAATTCTCCGAAGGATATGAAGCTAGCCAACCGCATCTTTTCAAAACTCTTGGAAAGAAAACTTTCTTGGAAGGAAACTTAGAGGAAAGTGCTATCCACCCCTTTGTGTCTGTGTGATCATGTGGTTAAACAAATGTATTTGTCTTATGTAATGTCAAAACATTCAGGGTTTTATCTAGAATATTTTTTAATGTATGGTTGTACCTAATCGGGGGAAAGATTTTATGCGTAAGAGTTTTGTTAAGTAAAGAATGCTTCTCCTGACTGTTTGCTGTGTACATTTAGAAACCTCGGCCAAAGAGGGCCTGCTCTTGTGGTGTCAAAGGAAGACTGCCCCCTACAGGAATGTTAATGTACAGAACTTTCATGTCAGGTAAGTCTTATAACTCTGTATACAAACTAAAAACTCCAAGCAGCGCGAACACACAAGATATCACAAGTTAAATATTCCTCAACACACTTTAAAAAAACATTATTTTGTTTACAGTTTTTTACAGACTATTGGAAGTTAAAAAGTTAAGTTAAATAGAAAACACCATAGTGTTCATTGTAGGTATTTAATAGAAATAATATTAGAAAATAGGAGCATCATTCTGAGGTTTATGCTAATGCTAGTGGAGGTTTATGTTACTTTTTCAAGATTAAAATCAACTGAAGTTTACTAGAAATTACCAGAAATGTTTTTGGTAACATGTTGAACTTTCTGACCTTTTGACCGGCATGGTGAAGCTGGAAGGATGGCCTGGCGTTCTGCGCCCTGATCCACAGGCACAGGCCCGACCTCATCGACTACGCCAAGCTCAACAAGGTGTCGCGTGTGTCCCCAAGTTAACCTTTGACCCCTGCTATTAACTTCACTGATAGAGTCTTTGAAATGGTCACATTGATGTGGAACTGACATGAGATTTATGCTAACCAGTGATTTCTTGTGCCATAACATTGCATACAAAACTTCTTTATACTGGGTTAGTTATGATTCATTCAGAATCACCACTCATACTAATGTTTATTTATTTATTTATTTATTTATTTTAAGAAAATGGTGATGGGTGATATATTTGGTACAGTGGATGATTAATAAAGTTTGGACACAGGAGACAGACTGAATTTTTCCATCCTTCAAATAGCTGCAAGAATATAGCTGACAGATGCCTTGTGATAAACTGCCAGTGCCACTGATGGACTGAGCATTATAGTCATCCGGTTAAAATAAAGAATCCATGGGGAGTGTTCTTTTGGTCCTATTTTAGGCACTGTTTATTATGGGCAGTTACTTCAGTGGCTGGAGGACCATACCATTAATCCATTGTTACTAATACACAATACGAATATACAGAAATGACGTGTACCAAACTAAAGGGCTACAGGATGTAAATATGCAGCGTATTAATATGTACTTCATTTTATAGTTAAAACACTTTGGGTTATGATATTACATATTCCATCCATCCAGGAACCTTTGTAGTCCATCTAGGGACCATGAGGGGCAATCGTGACTATTGTATTTATTCCCATTTTTATGACCATGGTAGGACTTTCACCCAATTAACCAAATCTGCATGTCTTTGGACTGCGGGAGTGTGGATTGGATTACCCAGAAGAAACCCACCAAGCATTGCCAAAACCCAATTCAAACTCCATGCACACAGAACCCGAGACGGGAATCGAACACAGACACTGAAGGTGCAAGGCAACAGTGCGCCACCATTGTATTGTATATTATACGGCATATACAGTATTGCAACTGCTTAGCAAATTTCTGGGTTTGTGGTGCAAATGTGACAGCTAACCCTAACCATAGCTAGTGAATGTAAACACACTATAATGGATTAGGTAGAAAGAGCTTGCTAACATACATGCAGTTATGTGTTATATACAGTAGCAATACCTAGATAACAAGCATAATTATGGGTTATTACCAATAGCTATCGAACACACAATAGATTAGATATTAGATATTGAACACATGGATTAGATATTAACAGCTAACTAACATAATACAGTTATAGTTTAGAAAGCAATAGTTTGCTAACCTAAGCTAGATAAAGGGATGCTATAGATTATATAGGAATGACTGGCTAACATATTTAAATTAAGAACAGAATTTATTGACATAAAATCAACTTAATATCAACATGTAAGAGCTACACAAGGTCAAAGTCAGTTTTGGGAACTATATGTATGTAGAACAAGCTAACTGTATGCATAAATATCTTTTTAATGTAGAGATATTATAATGTATTCGGTTAAAAAGTATCTAGCTAAGATGCACAGTTATTCGGTAGATAATGTAGCAATAGCTTGCTAACATACATGTAGTTGTGGGTTATGTAGCAATAGCTAGCTAACACAAACACGTCTGTAATATACTAGCTAACATGCTAACATATAGTTATGGGCTATATAGCAAGAACCAGCAAATATACACCATGTTACAGTATGTCACAGGTGTATTACTGAGAGCTCGATTATTTTATAGACACTGTAAGGGTCTATATTACAATAGCTCAGTAAGAAAGCCACAAGTTTCGCATAAGTAGCAATAACTATGTAATGTAAACACATTATAATTGAATATATAACAATATTTCGCTAAGAATTTTGGGTTATTTAGCAATAGCTAGCTAAAATACACACAGTTATTATTTAACAATACTAACTGCCTAAAACCTAACAGCTGTTTTCTTCTGTGTCTAAAACTCCTGATTTTCAGCAATGAATTTTCACACCAAATGTTGACTGTTTATTTTATTACCCTTTACTGCTCTTTATCGTTCTTTATAGAAGTTTCTTTTATGCAGAAATGTTTTCAGAAGCATCTTTTGCTCACGCCATATTTTTATATGTGCCCAAGACTTTTGCACAGTACTATTAGTAAAACAGCTGTTCGCTGGAGCTTGCTGGAGAATATGAGTTCTTCTGGTAACTTTGTCACACTCGCTCCTTTCTATTTTTATACAAATCCCAGAAGCGTACATTAGGTTTTTTTGTTTCCATCTGAAAACTGGTCTGTCTTGTACTATATATACAGTCATGCATAATATTCTCTTGTAATGTTATTTATTGGTGAATTTTTAAGTTATATATGGAAATACTGAATGATTTTGTACATAATTATGCAGACATGATAAACATATATAAAAACACTGGTACAGCATGTAATATGGTGCCTAAGACTTTTGCACAATACTGTAGTTGCAAGGAACAGCATGCGATGCACAAGCAGCCTGTGCCATCGCCACCTGGGTGCACCAGAAAGACTGTGGGCTCGCTCGGCTTATGCATTTAAAGGGGACATACCAATTTCATTATGACATCATTTTGGAAAAGAAGAACAAGAGGGACCTTCACACACTATGACGACATAGGGCTGATGTCATAGTGCTTGGGTCCTAATGAACATCCACACAATTATAGCATAAGTGGCAATAGCTAGCTAATGTAAACACACTGTAGTGAACTAGATAATAGCTAGCTAACATATTGTACAAACAGTTATGGGTTATCTGGTAATTAAATAGTTGCTTTAGCAGTTTGTATGCTAATGTTAGAACCTCCACGATAGGGTTGAGTGATTATATTTGACGCTGAAGTCAAAAGATTTAATTAGACAAGCCAGGCCAGTCGGTTCAGTCTGGGATAAATAGAAACACACACACACGCACACACATGCACACACGCGCACACGCACGCACACGCACACACACACACACACACACAGCTGTTGCACTTGGCTCCAGGTAAAACTATGGTCAGGGTAATCCTCTGGTTTTTGTTCTAGGCTTAATGCTCTAGTAAAGGGAGGTCAGAAAGTCCGTGTGGATCTGCGATAGCCTTTTACTGGTATACACGGAACAACAGAACACACACGCACACGCACACACTCACAGGTACCCCAGATATCAGATCTGACTCATAGACACATGAGGATCAGTTTTCCACTGTTTGAAAGTCATCTGAGAATAGAAAAATTGGTTTGGGACTTAAGACATGAACAGCTGAGAAATTTAGGCACTCCCAAAGTCAGAAAAAGTATGGTATAATTTAAAAAAGTTAATACACCCCCAAATGTTCCATTGGGCTGCATTGTCTACTTACATCAAAGTAGAAAGTTTTCTCAGTACCCTGGAGCTGTGATCAGACTGCCTGTTTCACGTCTGAAACGATGGCCTTCCAGGAACCCCTTTAATGACCCAGACCTTTGAAAAAAAGGTCTATGGCCCTTATGCCTTCATTCACCAGAAATCTCATCAAGTCCCGGTTTGATATGGACACTCCCGATAGTTTCATGCCTATGAAGAGACCATGTGCTCAAAGACCCAGCTAACATTTCCAGAATACTACTACTACTACTACTACTACTACTAATAATAATAATATGTATAATAATAAGTATATCAGAATTATGTGTGAAGCTAAAAAAAAGGAAGCAACATAGACCTCTTTCTTCTAGTTGTAGAAATTTTTCTGGGATCTTTGAAGCTGGAAATTCTGCTGAAACGCACAAACCATAGTTAAAAACATTACTTCAAAGACATTTGGACAAAATACTTCAAGACAGAGTGCTAGCATACGCTAGTATACGCTGGATGGATGAATGCTGTAATTTTCTCAATCATCTATTACATTTATAATAAAAAAAAAAATCCCCAAAATATAGCATGAACCAAATATGATAGCCTGTCTGTTGAATTTTGTTAAAGGCAATGTTGTATTTAATTTCAGCCTAAACTAAACTAAAACTGTATTTACGGATGTGTCACTTGTAATTTGCAAAAAGGAATAACCGCTCGATTTCTCCGGCCTGTACAGGACGATCCTCTGGGGAATCTGAATCTGGCATTTGACGTGGCAGAGAAACACCTCGATATTCCTAAGATGCTGGATGCTGAGGGTGAGACTCTCTGGAGTTAACATTATAACATGTTTTTGGATGTTACGAATGTGCGAGACTAAATGCTACTTAATATTGGTATTATTATTATTATTAATTATTAGTTATTCCATCACACAATGCTTTATTTGGAGTTTGAAAAATGTATAGACTGGTTTCTTTCCTTTTCCTTTCTTTCCTTTTGCTCTTTTCTGTCTTCTGTTTCCTTTGTTTCACGGTTCTATCTCTCCCTTTCACCCTTCACTTCTCTTTTTCCTCTTCTGCCATGTAACTTGTTTTAAATCACTCTTTTCCTCTCCCCTAGACATTGTGAATACTCCTAAACCTGATGAGAGAGCCATAATGACGTATGTGTCTTGCTTCTACCATGCTTTTGCTGGAGCAGAACAGGTATAGTGTGTGAATGTGTGAGCTTTAGGAATTTCTATCCATCCATCTGTCTCTATCTCTATCTCTCCATTCATCCATCCATGCATCCAATTATCTGGCCATGTTCTCTCCCTGTGCAGGCTGAGACTGCTGCTAACCGGATCTGTAAAGTGTTGGGCGTGAATCAGGAGAACGAGAAGTTGATGGAGGAATATGAGAGACTGGCCAGTGAGGTACACATACTGTATGCACACACACACACACACACACACACACACACACACACACACACACACACACACAATACCTTGTACTCTTATCTTACTTTTTTTCTCCTCTTCTTCTCTTCTTTGGTCTTGTCTTTTCGTGTTTCTCTCTTTTTATCTCTTCCCTTTTCATTTATTTTCCTTTTTTTTCTTATCATTCGTCTTTTTCATTCTTTTCTCTCCACTTCCTTCCTCTTTTTTTCTCTGCCGTCCTCTCCTTTCCTCTTCTCTCGTCTCCTCAGTTGTTGGAGTGGATAAGGCGCACAACCCCGTGGTTGGAGAACCGTGTGACAGAGAAGTCCGTGGCTCAGATGCAGCGTAAACTGGAGGACTTCCGTGATTACCGTCGCCTTCACAAGCCACCTAGAGTGCAGGAGAAATGTCAGCTGGAGATCAACTTCAACACACTGCAGACCAAACTGCGCATCAGCAAGCGGCCTGCCTTCATGCCCTCTGAGGGGAAGATGGTGTCGGTGAGAGAGACACACCTCTCATTGAAGCAAAAGTTCTAGCTACAGAAGCAATAGTTCCAGCTAAAATTAATTTTTTTCCTTTTTTTGAAAACATATTAGATTGCTAGATGTGGTAATACAGTACATAAACATAACTTTATAGATTAATCTTAATTTTATTACCTTTCTTCATAATTGAAAGCGTTTCTTCTGTCATATTGTCACTGTTCTGAAGAAGGAACTGTATATGTCAGGTTTACTCTGTATATGTCACCAGCCTTACCTTTAGTCACCAGCCTACATTCGTCCCCAGTCATACCTTTCTTTTTACCGAAAGTTTTTGGCAAATATATTTCATTATCAGATGCTTTATACATAAAATCCCATTGAAAATACATAGTAAAATAATTCTATACAACTTTCATCTCAAATCAGAAATTCTATAAAGACCTACTGAAATTCTACTGTATATACAGTACAGTGGAACCTTGGATTACGAACATAATTCGTTCCAGAAGCGGGCTTGTATTGAAAAACACTCGTAAACCAAATTAAATTTTCCCATAAGAAATAATGGAAACTCAAATTATTTATTACACAGCCCAAAAAAATAAATACATAAAAATAATCAAAGGTGGAAAGAGTAATTAAATTTTGTACTCAAGTAAAAGTACTGTTACTTTAGTGAACTTTTACTGAAGTACAAGTAAAGTTACCCTTATAAA
>JAQQZT010000005.1:6345339-6361731 GCA_030068275.1 Clarias platycephalus | reverse complement strand
GGTGAAACAGAGAGCAGGAATTGATCTGCATTTATACTGTGTGTTAGGTGGCAGGCAGTTCAGCTATAACAGTTGATATTAATTGATGTTAATATGGAGTCCAGGTAGTTTATTGGAGGCTCAGGTAGACTCAGGGGGGGAAAAATCAACAGTAAAAACAATAGCTGTCTTTAATAGTGAAAGGAAGATACAGTACACATGCAATGTGATGAGAACTCACAGGATTAGACCTAATCACTCCCTCACTTATCTTCCATACCACTTTATCCTCTATTCAGGGTCACAGGGGGCCTGGTGCCTATCCCAGGAGACTTAGGGCACAAGCTGGGGTACACCCTGGACAGGGTGCCAATCCTTTTCAGGGCAGACACATACACTCACTCAGTCAAACTACAGGCAATTTGGGAACACCAATTAGCCTAATCTGCAGGTCTTTGGAAGGAAAACAGAATACCCAGAGGAAACCCACCAAGCACAGTGAGAACATGCACACAGAGACAGGAATCGAACCCGGACTCTGGAGGTGCAAGGCGACAGTGCTTACCACTACACCACCGTGCCGCCCTTGGACCTAATCAGCGATTAAAAGAAGGTGGTCTGATGAATTCAGATTGAGCCTATTCCATTGTAATGGATGAATCAGGGTAAGAAGGGAAGCACATCAAGTAATACACCCATAGTGCCCACTGTACAAGCCTCTGGAGGCTTGTTCTGATCTGGGGTTGCTTTAGAGTCATGTCTAGGCTCAGGTTATCACATCTGTGGAGTTTTTCTTCCCTGATGGCACAGGCAAATCCCAGGACTCAAATTGTGTGACTGTGTGATTGTAATTGAATGAAATCTTAGAGTGTATATTTCTTGAATGAAACATTTCAGTTGTCCTGGTTTAGAAAAAAATATTCAACCAAGTGATGCTGAGATTAAGTGGAGTTATACTTCCTTTTAGTGAATTTAAATATTCTCCAATAAGAACACAGCTCCAAGATTTCATTCATCATTTTTATCAAAGAAAGAAAGTTTTTTCTTATTGTTCTTACTTATATTCAGTTTTATAGTGAGGTGTATTTTTTTTTTTCAAAAAGGCTTCATGGTTTTTATGTATTTGTATATACGTACTGTATGTATGTGTTTTTATGTAGTTTTTGTGTATTAAACATGATATCAGATGGGTATGGGAATTGTCTGATAATCAGAGATTCTGTATCAGTATAAGAAAAGCTTCTCAATATTAATTGTTATTGGTGTAATTAAGTGTATTGTATTTCTATGCAAAACAAATAGAGCTATAATTAAGTTCAATGCAGATATCTCCTAGCAGTGTGCTCAGTAGTGAATGCTTTGTGGACTTAAAATTAACCAGGGTTCATGCGGAGCTCTGGATCTCAGCCTGTCTGAACCACACAACACTATTCCAGCCTGTCAGCAACAGGGGGCGTTGTTTCTTCTCGATTATGCTTTATAATAACTTTGGTCAGCCCAGTTGTTAGTGTCGCTGCTTTGGCAGAGAACATTTTAGGGGTGGAGCCTTTGAATCACCCTGACAGTGGGAGTGTATTATGTGTTTGGCTGCTGAGTTCAAATATAAACAATCTTTCAACAGTATCACTGACTATTTCTTTCAATTATTAATTTAAGTTGTCAGTCCTGATTTTGGATAATTATAGTACTTACCTGTGTATTATTGATAAATAAATAAATAAATAAATAAAAAACACTCAAAGGAAAACTTAATTATACAGAGCCCCTTAAGGGACATAAGTAAAAATAATCTAATAATAAACTACATTTATTGTAATTTTTAAGCACATGTCCAGTTAGGGGCTCCATATTTTTTAAGAAGAGAAAACTCGTAAAAGTTTCTGTGTATCAACTTATCTTTGTAACTACTTAACATCATTGAAATAAAAACTAGAAAAAGCAAAGAAGACAAGATACAAAACAATATAAAAAGAAAGTATGTTGAATTAATGTCTGAGTGAGTAAAGCTTAAGTGTTAAGATAATTCTAAGTGATTTTTTTTCTCATAGTTGTCTTTATTAATTAATAATAAAGACAACAGTGTGCAATCAGTATCATTTTCCTCTCTCTCTAGATGAATGAAAATGATACTTATTTCACACTGTTAACATATGAGACAAGACAAGATCAAATATAACACAGTGAAATAATGTTATACAAGGGTAAATACAAGGGTATGGTAGGGCCAGTGATTAAAATGTAAAAAGTTAAGTAAAATAAGTAATTTTTCTAAAAGAAGGGGTTATGTAAAACTATGAGAAAATCATGGAAGATATTGGAATATTGGAAGAATGAGGGAGATCCTTCAATATTCATTCCTTCCATTGATTCCACTGATTGAGTCCTTCCTTTATTCATGCCTTCAGTCAAGAAACTTCCTTCCTTCCTTCCTATCTTCCTTCCTTCTTTTCTAAAAGAAAGGGTTATGTAAAACTATGAGAAGATCATGGAAGATATTGGAATATTGGAAGAATGAGGGAGATCCTGGAAGATTCCTTCCTTCCTTCCTTCCTTCCTTCCTTCTGCAGACTCAGTGTCCAGTGCTTTGTGGTTTTATCAGTGACTGAGTGAGTGAGTGTGTGTGTACTGTGTTTTCTCTTTGCGATGTTCTTCATGCTGTCACACACCAGCAGCTGACCACTCTCTGAGCTCTTCTCTCCTCTAGCAGAAGACAAATGACGATGGCTCCTACAGAAGGAGAAGATGAGGTTCAGTTTCTGCGCACAGTAAGTACTGAGATCAGCTTTCTCCTGAGGAAAAGAAAGGGTTTAAAGTAGTTTTTTGTTGTTGGAAATCACCTGAGTTTCTTTCACCTGAGTTTTCCAAAATGGGTTTATGTGGAGAAAATGATTTACAAAAGAGATAGAAATAAAATAAATTGGATAAATATAGTAATCAGAAATGTAATACACTTGATTTGAAGTATTTGACTTTTCATATTGACAATAACACTGTGTGTGAATGAGTGTGTGTGTGTGTGTGTGTGTGTGTGTGTGCCCTGCGATGGATTGGTACCCTGTCCAGGGTGTACCCCGCCTTGTGCCCTAAGTTTCCTGGGATAGGCTCCAGGTTCCCGCGACCCTGAATACAGGATAAAGCGGTATAGAAGATGACAATAACACTGTAACATAACATAATATGTTCATTTTTATTATCTCATTTATTTATTTTGCTTCATATTAGTTGTTTAATTCATTCTAATGTTTAAAGAGTTTAATTTATTCATTTATTTATTTATTTATTTTTTACAATTTTTGTCTAAATAAAAAATGTGCTGTATTAGAAAAAAAAAAAAGGTTGTTTAGTTTTAAACATTTTTGCTTAAAAAAATTGAACAAACAGAAATTTATTTATTTAATTACCAATAGTTTTTTTTATTCATTTATTTATTCTTAAATCTTTTTTTAAGTATTAAAAGTATTTTTAAAGTATTAAATCTACCATTTTATAATCTACTGTACTGTTTACAAAAAATCGCCCATACAAATTAATTTAAAAAACAAAACAAAACAAAAAAAAAAGCAAACAAACATAATTTTTTTAGTACGGATTTTTTTTTTTTACTTTAATAAAAAACATTTCATTTGTTTTATGAAATCATTATGTAGAACCCGAAAGTAAAGCACATTAAAGCACAAATGTACATTTTATTCATGCTTCATATAATTTATTGTTTTTATTTATTGCTATATATTTAGATTTTATTCAAATGCTATTTATTTAATCATTAATGGCAATCTTGGTATCCAAAAAACAAAACTCGTAAAGCTTCTGTGTAAAACTAATTTTAAAATGTCTGTGTTTTATGTAAAGTAAGGTGTAGTAAATGTTACAATCCAAATTTTAGCTTTTTTTTTTTTTTTTTTACAATTAAATAAGTGTAAATAAGCTAGTAAATAAGAGTTAATTAAGCTATGTGCACATTCACACAGCCATGCAGTTGTGTATAATTTTAGCTGGTGAATGTTGTATAAAAGCCCACACTGGACATCGCTGTGACTCTCAGCTCTGGTTTAATCAGTGTTATCAGGAGAGAGGGACGAGTGTTGGGTGTGTTAGCTGTCCACTCACAGCCTCTTATCTCTCAAACAGACAGCTGAGGGATTCCTGTTCCTTTACACGCGTTTGGATAAAAAAAGACACTGAATTGAAAAAGCCAACGTTACTGTATGCCCTAATGATGATGTCATAATATTTTTCATAGATGATGGCCTGTATATATATATTTACATACAAACTCTTATTTTCTGAGCTGACGCTGCTTATATAAAATGGAATGTACTTACTGTAAGTGTGTGTGTGTGTGTATGTTTATCGGTGACCCTCTAACGGTCACTGTGAGACAGAACAGGGGTGTTGGAATTTTCCTTTATTGATGGTCTAATAATACCACCCTGTAAATAGACACACACACACACACACACACACACACACACACACACACACACACATAGATTTTGTGTCTTAATTGAATATAATTACATTAATATTGTGTGTGTGCGTGTGTGTGTGTGTGTGTGTGTGTGTGTGTTCGCGTGCACAGTCAGATGAGCTGGTGTTGCGCTGCTGCTTATCCGTCCCCCTCCAGCAGAAGCTGTGTTTGGCTGCAGATGGTTTCGGAGGTCGACTGTGTTTCCTCGAGTCCACTTCAAACTCCAAGGTGAAACACACATATTTGATCTAAGGACAACTAGTCAACCAATTAACCTGTTACTTATATAATCACACCTGCGTGTTTGTTTCTATAAACTAATATAATAACTAAAGACACTTACTAATATAGGATACACGCATTTTTTTTCCTGAAGTTCAATTATGGATGCTAAATGAGTTCTAACATACCTTCTAACATGGCCTTCATTTCATGAAAGATAAATTTTTGCTTACGTTTCAAAGTACAAAAAAAGATTATATTAAAATTTCATTATTAAAACTTACAATTTCAAAATGTTTTTAAAGTAGAAGTCATTCATAAAGCTAGAACCATTGACCCATTGACCCATTCACAGATCCCTCAGCATACCCTAAGCTGCGTGTTGTCCTTCTCAGAATGTTCCGGCAGACCTGTCACTATGTGTGTTCGTGCTGGACATGTGTGTGTCAGTCCGAGCTCTGCAGGAAATGCTCGGCAACAATGAGGACAAGCACACAGGGGTGAGGACACCAGAGCTTTGCATTCTGACTGATCATAAATATTCATGTGCTGTCATGTTACTAAGAAACCCCAAAAAAGTCAGAACAGCCGTACCTATGGTACTGGAGACTCTTTCCATATAAATGGATAATGAATTTTTTCTTACATTAAAATCATTTAATGTGGAGTGACTATACTGAAATGTATTCTATTTGTCCCCCTTCAGTCAGCTGAGACCGCTGGCCATCGCACTCTCCTCTACGGCCAGGCGCTGCTGCTCAGACACGCCCACAGCAACATGGTAGGCCAATTAACGTTCAATTTCTTGTCGGATTCTGATTGATGGAGTTGGAGCTGAATATTCTGTTATTTTGTGTTTTGTAGTATCTGAGTTGTCTGGCATCATCAGGGCTTTCGGCTGATAAGCTGGCGTTTGATGTTGGCCTTCAGGAGGATGTAGCAGGTACCCCCTTGAACCTTTTTAACATTTCATAGACTTACAACCTGGAACTGAAATAGACAAGAAACAGACAGAAAAATGTAAAGAGATATTTTACTGTGACAGACTGCAAAAGTGCCTAAAGATACAACCTCAGCAGCAACCTCATTTCCCCTCTCGTCTGTTCCAACCACTCAGCATTGAGCATCAACAGTACAGTATACGAATCCTCGAATCATCTGTCATCATCTGAACTTACATTTTTCTTTGATTCATTCCGTGAAGTTTGATGTTTTGATGCTTGAACATTTCAGATGTCACTGTGTGGCTTAACAAACAAAAATAATTTCTTTGACACTGGTCAGGTACAGGGACTGGATTGAAAATGAGAGGCAAAAATGAGAGCCACAAAGTCCTTCAGGAAGCTCGGACAAATATTCCTCAAGACTAGATATAAAATACAAGAAAGTTTGGTTCGTTGGAAACAAAAGTGTTTTTTGTTTACAGCAGGATATTTATGACATCACTACACAGTCAACTACAGAGATGTGTGTGTGTTTACAGGTGAGACGTGCTGGTGGACGGTCCACCCTGCTTCCAAGCAGAGGTCAGAAGGTGAGAAAGTTCGAGTTGGTGATGACCTCATCTTTGTCAGCGTTTCCTTCGAAAGATACCTGGTAATGTTTGTCTTTCTTTTTACTTTTTGCTTATAAATTGGAGTTAAAGCTTCACTTTTGATCTGAATTGTCAATATGAATGTGTACATAATGTTGTCTCTCTCTCTGTCTCTCTCTCTCACTCACCTCAGCATGTCTCTTGGGGAACCGGTATATCTGAGGACCGTATAAATACGGCCGTGGATGCAGCTTTCCAGCAGACTCTATGGTCCGTGGCTCCTGTTTCCTCTCATTCAACTCAAACTCAAGGTTTGTTTCATTTCTTTGCACATGAAAATGTATTGTCCTGTAGCTCAAGAAAAAATAAAAACAAATGGACACTGTCCAAATGGTATTAGGATGGCTATTTAGTATTTAGTATAGTATAGTATTTATTATTTAGACAGTCTAGTATGCTTATTTTTGTGCTTAAATATTTGAATCATTTTTAATTCTTGAATTCTTAACTTTTTAAGAAAAGAAAGTTCATTGATATGTAATCTGTGCTACCCCAGCAATTATACTCCAGTTTGTTTTTTTCATTCATTCATTTTTTATTTATTTATAATAAATAATTTATTTATAATTTGTGCCTGGTTCTGTATATTTAAAAATGATCACAACTTTGACCTACAGGTCACCTCAGGGGAGGAGATTGTCTGCGCCTCTTACACGGCCACACGGACGAGTGTTTGACCGTTTCACCTGCTGGACACGCAGAGGACGAGCGCAGGTCAGTGATCAGTGCTCCTATAGATGAGTTGTATCCTCCGATATATGGCGGATTATTTGGAAACAAAAGAGTAATACAATTTTTAAATGAATAAAACACTTGCAGGAGTCAAGGAAAAATAATCAGTAACATGGGGGTGTGATTGAGCAAAGGCTCTGAATCTGTATTAGGATTTAAACACAAAGTGGGTGTGGCCTGAAGAGGAAGTGCTTGGTTTTTGTATATATGCTAGCATTGTCAAAGCTGCTGTTAGAGAAAATTAATCAACGTTCACATAATAGCCATGCGGTGGTCTAATACACAGTTCTGAAGTAGCACTTGTTCGTTTGGTGCCTTTTTTCATCGTCACACACTCCTCCTCTCTTTTCAGATCTGTTTATTTTGAAGCTGGATGTGTCTCATCTCAAGCTCGTTCTCTGTGGAGGATTGAGATGTTGCGTGTGTCGTAAGTACAGTGGATACAGTACAGAAAAATACTCATGCAAACATAAACATTAGTGCACTGTTGTTAAAAGTATGTGGAAGTAGCTGACGTGTAGTATACCAAAAACGGACACTGCAGTGCACCAGATACCAATATTTGCAGTTATATAATATACAATTTTGTGTAAGTAAATGCATAAAATATGCAAATGTGCAAAGTATATATATATAATATGAGAAATGAGTCTGCCTTACTGGTTTCAGTCCGGAAGCATGGTTATAAAACATGGCCGTGCTGTAAAGTTGTCCTGTTGGTGAATTTCGGAAAATCAACAAAAGAGTTCACAGTCCAATACAGTGGAAAACAGCTCTGGAACAAAATGGCGTCCCGGATTCCCCTCGCGATTTAGAGGCGCAGAGACAACACTGTTACATTTTGCATTTGTGAGATTCATTTCCTTACACCAGATTATGGATTTTGACCACATGATGGCAGTGTGGGGAAAGGAGACAGAGGTTTAGTCAAGCGCATTGGTTTGCTTTCCATTGTATATTTGTGGCAAAGGCATATAAGACTCCCTTTGATAGGCTTGAGAACAATCGGACTTACGAACGTGTTCCCAGAACAGAACTTATTCAGAAAGTCGGGGACTACCTGTATATTGAATTAGCTTTTTAGAAATGACTGACTGCATGTTAACATTTTTCCTTGTGACTGCACTAATACAGGTGCATCTTAATAAATTGGAATATCATCAAAAAGTTTATTTATTTTATTAACTCAATTGAAAAAGTGAAACTCACATATTACTGTATGTAGACTCATTGCACACAGACTGATATATTTCAAGAGTTTATTTCTTTAAACTTTCATGATTATGGCTTACAGCTAAAGAAAACCCAAAATTCAGTATCTCAGAAAATTAGAATAAAAAAAAAATTATATTGAAATGTTGTACTACTGAGAAATATGAACATGTAGAGCTCTCAATACTTCGTCGGGGCTCACTTTGCATAAATTACTGCAGCAATGCGGCGTGGCATGGAGGCGATCAGTCTGTGGCACTGCTGACATGTTATGGAAGCGCATGTTGCTCTGATAGCGGCCTTGTTGGGTCTGGTGTCTCTCATCTTCTTTTTTATGGGGTTTAAGTTGGGTAAGTTTGCTGGTACATCAAGCACAGGGATGCCATGGTGCCATGGACCAGGTACAGTATTAGTACTTTTGGCAGTATGGGCAGGTGAAAATGCTGCTGGAAAAAAAAAAATCAGCATCTCCATAAAGCTGGTCAGCAGAGGGAAGCATGAAGTGCTTTAAAACTTCCTGGTAGACGGCTGCGCTGACCTTGGACCTGATAAAACATGGACCAACACCAGCAGATGACATGGTTCCCCAAACCACACTGGACCGCAAGCAACGTGGCTTCTGTGGCTTTCCTCTGGACTCTGGGACCTTGATTTCCAAATGAAATTCAAAATTTACTTTCATCTGTGCAGAAGACTTCAGCCCACTGAACAACAGTCCAGTCCTTTTTGTTGCATTGCTGCAGTAATTTATAGAAAGGGAGCCCCGACTTTTTATTGAGTGCTGAGTTTCTTGATAACATGATAATTTGTTGAGATGCATCTGTATATTTTATGCTTGCTGCTCTATAGAAGTCAATAAAATCACATTGATGTGCTTTCTGCTACTGAAAATAAAAATTGAATAGTTTTGTGACGTATACTTTGTTATACAGGAGAGCTGTATAACTTTTTTGTCAGTTCTTTAAGCCTCACACTCTATATAATTAAATTATAGGTTCTTTGAACTTTCCTATACCACAGTATATACATTATATTGATATTTTGTGTGTGTGTGTGTGTGTGTGTGTGTGTAGATGGAGTGGGAGCCACATTCGCTGGGCGGAGCCATTCCGTCTGTACCATGTGACCACGGGAAAATACCTGGGCCTGACCTTTGACCGTGGCCTGCTGCTATTGGACAGAGAGGACGCTGATGTCAAATCCACCTCTTTCTGTCTCCGCCAAACAAAGGTCATGTGACACCAATCTAGAGCTTTGTGTAAGAGGTGATGAGTGAGGTTCAAAGATTATGTCAATATTTATGTCTCGATAAAACGGCATTTAAAAAAATGATAAATAGAGAATATTGACAGAAAAAAAAGATTGATATTTTGTTCTATTTATTATATCGTAACATAAACGCAAACATTTTGTAATGAATTTCTTGTGGTTTTTCCCTAATTGTCTCCCTAATTTGGTGATGTCCAATTCCCACATATCTTGTTAGAACACTCCTCCTACCCACCAGTGAGGGTGCAGGGCTAATACACTGTATTTACATGTTTTCTTAATTTGGATGTAAAAACTGATGCAGTTTGAATGTGGTGAATCATAACATCCTGATGCTGATCCCAGTCCATGTGTCTCGTCTCTGCAGGACGCCGGCCAAGAATTCCCACTCTGTGCTGAGAAGAAAGACGGGATGGGGACGCCGGAGATCAAATACGGTGACTCTGTCTGTTTAGTCCAGCATTTGGACTCTGGTTTATGGCTCACCTATCAGACCAGCGACTCGAAGAGGAGGAAGGAGACGCAGCTGCATAAACAGGTGAACAGAACGAGATGCACCATGTGGGATAGTTTACAGTTTATACATACAATAGACTGCACAAATCTGAATATCATTTCATTACTATTATACCAAGGAGCCTTTTGACCTTTTCTGTAGGCCATTCTCCATTCAGAGGGACACATGGACGATGGACTCACACTCTCTCGCTCACAGATGGAGGAGTGTAAAGCTGCCAGTCTTATTCGAAGCTCAGCTCTTTTGTTTTCACGCTTTATACGGTAGTAATGATCAATTTCTGTGTTCTGTGTAGCATTGAAAGGGTTATTCGCTCTGAGGGGAGATTTAGTTTAATGTGAACATGATATGTCAAGCTGATTCATGCTTTGTTAAAACACACTTACACACACATAAAAACTATGGAATTCAATTCAGGCCAATATAAAATGCATAAATTTGACAGCATTCATCAATGAATTGCATTGATTGAATGATCGCATTCCAATGAATGCCAATTAAGCAGGAAATACTGGACATTGGAATATTAGAAACCCAAGACTCAGCGCTACACAAAATAGGCTCAATATATTCATAAACTATAGACTTTACAACGAGATTAGAAGTACATGAATGCAAAATCGAAAAAAAAAAAAAAAAATACAAGATGGCCACTCTCTTTTCTAATGTTACCGCTTTGAATTTTAGTTTACAAAAATTAATTTTTTTTGGAATATCATACACTTGATTTGTTAGCTAGGTGTCACATGACTTCTTCACTGCTTCACAGATCATGAAAATATTACATTTGCGGTTATATTTTATCCAGGAGATTAGATGAGCTCAATCACAGAGCCAACGTTCCAACCGTGGAACTTCCAATAGAAACGCTGCGTTTGACTTTGTGCGATCTGATTGGTTATTTCCGGCCACCCGACGAGCGCAGGAGTCACGAGACCAGACAGAGCGGCAGCACATTGCTGAAGAACAGACAGAACCTGTTTCAGGAAGAGGTGACATCTCCTGCACGGGATTATGGTGTTGGATTTACAGTACACATGCGCAATATATGAATAAATGAATCAGTTACATTTACAAAATAAAAATGTGTGTAGCTCATCACTGTTTCTCTGTTCAGGGTGTAATTACTTTGGTCCTAGACGGCATTGATCACCTGCACCTGTATAGCAGTGCGGCTCATTTTGCTGAGGCTGCTGGGAAAGATGCAGGAGAGGCATGGGAAGGCATTTTGAGCTCCTTCTATGAACTTTTGGGTATTATTATTATTATTATTATTATTATTATTATTATTGAGAAAAAGTGAATTATTCATACAGTATGTCTAATTATTATATCTGATTACTGACACCCCACCCCGATCCCGTAGCGGCATTGATCCGAGGGAATCAGAATAACTGCTCTCAGTTTTCTAGCTCTCTGGACTGGCTGATCAGCAGATTGGAGAGACTCGAGGCCTCCACTGGTGAGTTTTGATTATCACATTCAAGTAATATTATTTTTTTAATATACACATTTGGATAACCACATTGCTTTTAAAGGATTCAGTAATACGTATAACTGCAGCAATCATGGAAAATAAGTTACATTGTTGAATTGTTACATTTGTTAAGTAAACCAAAAACGTTGTCAAAAGTATTTCATTAAAATGTATTATTATTATAAGGAATCATAATCGAACAGAACATATGAACATAGAATAAATATTTTGAGTTAACACAAACAACAACAACAACAACAATAATAGTTAATTTTATATATTTGTAAATATATTAAATATAAGGCACGGTGGTGTAGTGGTTGCCTTGTACCTCCAGGGTCCGGGTTCAATTCCCGGCCAGGCTCGATTCCCGTGTGCATGGAATTTGCATGTTCTCCTCGTGCTTAGTGGGTTTCATCCGGGTACTCCGGTTTCCTCCCACAGTCCAAAGACATGCAGGTTAGGTTAATTGCTGTTCCCAAATTGCCCGTAATTTGTGAATAAATGAGTGTGTGAGTGTGTGTATGTGTGTGCCCTGCCATGGATTGACACCTTGTCCATGGTGTATCACTCCTTGTGCCCTAAGTGCACGAGGCGTGGCACACCATGGACAGGGTGGCCTGTCTCACCTGGGATAGGCTCCAGGTTCTCGTGACCCTGAATACAAGATAAAGCGGTAAAGAAGATGAGATGAGATGATGAGATATTCAATATACTGTATACAAGGTGGGTGAAAATTAACTAGGCAATATGTAATGGCTGTAGAGCTTGGTATCATTTTTCAGAATGTTGGCTGGGACATCGCGGACCTCATGAATGGCCGCCAAAAAGTCCAAATCTTACTCCATGTGATTTTTTTTCCTGTGGGGATAAGCAAAGGAGGAGGTGTACAGGACAAAGCCTTCCTTCAGAAGACTTTTAATTTTGAATTCCTAGTTACTTTATACCCACCCTGTATTTTACAGAGCAATCTAAAACTGTATAAAACATTTTAAGCTTGTATAAGATGTAATATTGGCCCTAAATAAGAAATGCTAATGCTTAGTTCCAACTAGTGTAAAATATATAAAACTTTTTCATCAACTATAACATTAAATATTATAATATATTATATATATATATATTCATTAATGACTATTAATACTAATAGATTAGTGTATGTACTGCTAAAACTTTCTAAGATATTGAGAATTCGCCATTACCAGTAACAACCACTAGAAGGCGCATGGTATTTATAAAATGAATGTGAATTGAAAAAGTTCATACCCGCTTCATTCCCGATCGAGCCTCGTATTTTGATGTTGTAGTTTTAATTATAATTAAGAAATAATACGTTCGTGTGTTTGTTGTTATGTACTGAGTGTACTAGTTTTGCTAATTATACTTGTTGAGAAAACAGCATCACTAGTAACAGCCACTAGAGGGCGCATGTTAACGATATAATAGATGTGTACTAAAGTTCAACCGTCACTCGTATTTTGTTTTTTCTAGTCTTAGGAATAATACATAAATACTAGAGACACAATGTGTATTTGTGTATTTTGTTATGTACTGAATATAATTATCTCATAATTATGCTTGTGAGAATGTAGCACCTGTAAGAGCCACTAGAGGGCGCATGGTATCGATGTAAAGGATGTGTATTGAAGAAGTTTATAGCCGCTGCTTTCCCGACTGAGCCTCGTATTTTGATTTTGTATTCTTAGTAATAGTGAAGAAATATTAGAGACACAACGTGTGTATTTGTTGTTATGTACTGAGTTTAACACTTTCATAATTGTTGAGAAATACGCAAGACCGAACATGTGTGTGTGTGTGTGTGTGTGCGCGCGCGCGCGAGCGCTTTTTTTGCTATAATGAATGAGGGCTCCTGTGTGTTTCAGGAATTCTCGAGGTTCTGCACTGTGTATTAACAGAAAGTCCAGAAGCACTGAGTTTTATTAAAGAGGGACACATTCGCTCCATCATCACACTCTTAGACAAACATGGACGCAATCATAAGGTGCTCCATCATCATCTCTCTCTGTAGATGTGTGGTCTGTGATAAATATTAGGCCTACACTAGTTGAGATGTGTTTCTACAATATGTGTGTGTGTCTGTGTGTGTGTGTGTAGATCCTGGAAGTGCTGTGTTCACTGTGTGTGTGTCACGGTACAGCAGTGCGTTCTAATCAGCACCTGATCTGTGACACTCTGCTGCCTGAGAGAGATTTACTGCTGCAGAGCCGCCTGGTCAACAGCGTCACCAGGTACGCAGCACACCTTTAGTGAAAAATATACTCTTAAATTTATTTCACTTATTTTTATGTAATTTTATTATATTACATATTATATATTTATATTGCATTATATATTACACATGACATATTTATATTATATAGTCCTGTGATTGTATTTGTAAAACTCCTGTTTTTCCTCACATTTACATTTTTCTACATTTCGCACATTTCCTAGTTTACTTATCATAGTATTTTTTGGTTTGTTTTTTATTACAAATTTTTTGCACATTGGATTTTTTATAGTTTATTTAACACAGCACCTTCACAATTCTTTTTCTGCTTAATCGACAATAATAATAGTTTACTGTTTACTTATTGTTGCCCAGGAAATGTGTGTCATTTTTACATTGAAACTGAATTTTTACTTTGTAATTTCAGTTCAGAAAACAATTGTGTATGTTTTGTGGCAGTGTTCGTCCAAACATCTTCCTCTCCATGCGAGCCGACTCCGCCCAGTACAGGAAATGGTATTACGAGGTGGTGGTGGAGACGGCGGAAGCCTTCGTGACGCCTGAGCCGACACACCTGAGGGTGGGCTGGGCCTGTAGTGCAGGTTACCGCCCTCCTCTTGCAGGAGGTTGCGGCTGGGGGTCCAATGGAGTCGGAGACGACCTTAGCTCATACGGATTTGATGGCCTGCACCTGTGGACGGGTGAGACAGGCCAAAAATACAACAATACACCCTCTGTCTCTATTTGTTCTCTATTTTTTTCTTTCTTTTTTTTTTCTTTTCTTTTTTTGGTATTAATAAAATACATATTTATCCTTGGCATTATTATAGAAAAATCTTCTCTGGTTAGATGTAATGTTTTAATTTAGTAAAGATTTAATTTAGATTCCATCTAGTTCGAGCTTTCGACGCATTTAATAGCTGCAATGCTTTAATCCAAGCGTAGGTGGCGTAGGCCGCAGGGTCAGCTCAGCTAATCAGCGCCTGCTGAGGGAGGATGATGTCATCAGCTGTTGCTTGGACCTCAGCGCTCAGTGTATTTCTTTCCGAGTGAACGGGCAGCCGGTGCAGGGCATGCTGGAGAACTTCAGCACCGACTCACTCATCTTTCCTGTGGTCAGTTTCTCTGCTGGAGTCAGGTGGGAATCTAATCTAGTCTCTCACTCTCTCTCTCTCTCTCTCTCTCTCTCTCAGCTGGCATCAACTGTGCAGATTTTATATAATTATATTAGATAAGATACCATAAAACTTTATTAATACCAAAGGTAATTCTTGTGCCAGAGAGAGTAAAAAAATATTCACGCAATGAGGTGAAAGAATAAAAAAAAAAAAATAAAAAAAATAATAATAATAATAATAATAATAAAAAATAATCAATCCACAAACTAGACATATGATAAACAGAAGTAGAATGCAACAATGACGAGTAACATTGGACATGATATTATTAATTAATATTTCACATGATATTGTTATTTGGTGTTTTATTTATTTATTTAAAGGGTTCAATTGTTTGTTTGTTTAATCTAGAACCTGCATGGATTTGATTAAGTTTTGATTATGCTGCATCTTTATTAAACAGAAAAGGGGTTCATCATGTTTTTTTCCTCCAGTGTGCGTTTTCTGTTCGGAGGCCAGCAGGGGGAGTTTAAATTCCTGCCTCCTGCTGGATTCTCAGCGTGTGCTGAGGCTTTACTCCCCAGGGGGCGCTGCAGACTGGAGCTGTGTCATGAGGTCACACGGGATCACGGAACCAGTGGGTGTGAACTTTTAGGCCCTGCTGTATCCAGTGAGCCGGTGGTCTTCACTCCTACACCAGTGGACACTAACCAGGTGAGACAACCGTCTGATTTTTGACCTTTACTGTTACCACATGCACCTCCAGGTCTTCTGTGCTGAGCTTCATAGAGAGCTTCCAACAGCTGTGTGTGTGTGTGTGTGTGTGTGTGCTGAATCAGGTGATGCTGCCCCCTCAGCTCGAGCTGATCAGAGAGAGACTGGCTGAGAATCTGCATGAGCTCTGGCTGCTGGAGAAAACCGAGCACGGCTGGACACATGGGCCTGTGAGTCACAACGCACCTCAAGCGTCATGCCTGGGTCTCACACGGTTACCATGGTGACAGGGAAAAAAGAAAGAAAGAAATGGAATAAAATGGAAATTAAAACTAAACAAGATAAAATGGAAAAAAGAAAGAAAGAAAAAAGGAAAATGAAAAAGTAAAAAAGCTTTGAAAAAAAGCAAGTAAAAAGAAAGATGGGACACAAAAACATACATTTTTAAAGAAAGAAAGGAAGAAAGAAAGAGAAGACAAAACCAAACAGACAAATAAATAAATACAGAACAAATAGAGAAAAAAGCAACAGAAGAAAGAAGACAAAATCAAAAAGACAAGAAACAAAGAAAGTGAAAAAAGAAACAGTAAAAGATACACAATAAATAAATATTGTAGATATACAATAAAATATTTCTTTCATATATTCTAATTAATAAAATTGAGACTCTCATTTATAACATTTATCAGACATTACATACTTAATTAAGTGTGCCTAGGCGCACTTACTGTATTACCTCTTCCCCCAGAAAAGCCCCCGAGATCCATTTATTATTCTTCAGCCTAAAACTTTGGACCGTTTCTCGCCCCGCAGCTTTGAGACGACCCTCACGTATGTTACACCGTTTCGTGCGGCTC
>JAQQZT010000005.1:6251706-6289940 GCA_030068275.1 Clarias platycephalus | reverse complement strand
TATATATTATCAATATATATTGAGCTTCCCTTAGAGCAATTATCTCTGTTTCACTTTCAAGCTGTTTTTTAAGCTTGTCTTGCATCTTGACGAATCTGCAATCAGTCTTCTGGAAACATTGAATGCCTCACTTGTTATGCTTAAAGAGCTAAAACTACAGTAGCAGCTTTTTAATTTATCTGAAAAATACAGTAGTTGACTACGGGAGGATGTAAAGATCTATAATTAGCATCTGTGGCAAAACAGCAAAAAAGCATCCCTAGAAAGTGCCAAGAGATATGAGCAGTATCAAAAAGACAAAAAATATTCATTGCCTTAATTGTCAAGGTAAAGTAAAAAAAAAACTGGGATGTTTCAAGTGATTTCTAATCTTTGATGTGAAATTTGTTGTGACCCTTTTTTGGCAAAACAATAATTTGTTTATACTTATCAAATATCCTAACATCCTAACAATATCCTAAATAACATTTTAGTAATGAAAAAATATGGTTTACTGTTTAATGTTACAGGTTGCATGACAAATTATTAACTCGTCTATTTACAATGATACACAATTAATTTTATAATTTTTTTCAATTATTATTATTCTTATTATTTTAAGGGTCCATGCACTGGCAACCAGCAGAGTTTGGCCCACAGTCGGCTGTGGGATGCCGTGGTCGGCTTTCTTCATGTTTTTGCCCACATGCAGATGAAGATTTCTCAGGTCTGCATAAAAACACCACTGCAAGGATAAAATGACTATCTCTGAATTAACTATTTATTTTCAGAATTTTAGTTCTACAGAAGCTCTGAAAACCCCCTGGATTTAATGGATGTGTTGGATGTGATTGGTTCAAGAAATTTGAATAAATATATAAATACATGAACTATAATTGTATGAGGTGAACATTTTGTGCCGTATGCCGCACCAGAAGTTTGATATTCATGCAAAACAGACTGTGCTATTTATAGGATGTACATGACAGCAAATGTCAGTCTCAGGTGATCTGACATAAAATAAAATACTTGAGCTAAAAATAAGCTATAAGTACCGTGAGAGGTGACAATATTGTACATCATCATCCAGGATTCGAGTCAGATCGAGCTGCTGAAGGAACTGATGGATCTGCTTAAAGACATGGTGGTGATGCTGTTGTCAATGCTAGAAGGTAAGAACCAAGCAATAAGTACAAATCACAGAATAATATTCCTCATCTACAGTAGAAGACTGAAGTAAGCCCATTCTTTGACAATATATACTTCACCACCAGTCAAAGGTTTTTCATAAACATTTTAATATCTTAATATTTTAGGAATATAACTCTTTAGAAAAGCTCCTGATGTTGTACGAATAAACAAGTATTTAATCAGAAGAGTATAATGTAGTGGAATAGATGTTCTGTTTATGACATACCATTAACACATTAACGTTGATCACCCATACGTGATCACGATACACTAAACACAACCAAACTCGGGACAGTCATCCACTTTAATGTTTTGGCTTATCTGTGAATCTAATGTGTGATGAGGAAACCATTTAAAAGTTGGAAAGTTGTAGGTGGTATTTTGTGAAAATAGTTATATGATCTAAATAATTTGTCACAAAAATATAGACTGAAACCTTAAAAAAAATGCCTTACAGTGAATAGTTTTATTATTTTTATTAATCATGATTAATCACAATTTTTTTAAATACTCAGATTTACTTGTATTATAAATGTGCAATTTTGTAATGAAAAAATGCATGACAAACTAGTAAGAGGAAAGAAATTATGCAGTTTTATAATTTTTTAAAAGTTGACATCTCGCAGCAAGTTTTTTGAAGCCATTAGGATCAAACTTGGTCATACTGTATGATTAATTTGCCTTAAAAAATAATGCCTTAAAATGTCTAGATTAATCACGTGTTAATGAGTTAATATTGAAACCCAAATTTTTATATTCTTCATATTACGTACTCAGGAAATGTTGTGAATGGCACAATCGGCAAACAGATGGTGGACATGCTGGTGGAGTCATCCAGCAACGTTGAAATGATCCTCACGTTCTTCGATATGTTCTTGAAACTCAAAGACCTCATATCCTCTGATGGCTTCAAAGAATATGACCCTGATGGACAAGGGCTTATCTCCAAGAAGGACTTTCAGAAGTCTATGGAGGGCTACAAACGCTACACGGTAGCTGAGATGGAATTCCTTTTGTCTTGCGCAGAGATGAACGAAAGCAAGCTCCTGGACTATCGTGCATTTGTGGCCCGTTTTCACGAACCGGCCAAGGACATTGGCTTTAACGTGGCTGTCCTTTTGACCAATCTGTCAGAGCACATGCCTCATGATCCTCGATTACGGAACTTCCTGGAGTTAGCTGACAGCGTGCTCAGGTATTTCCAGCCTCACCTGGGCAGGATTGAGATCATGGGCAGCGGGAAACGGGTCGAGAGGGTTTACTTTGAAATCAGCGAGTCGAGCCGGATGCAATGGGAGAAACCACAGGTAATGAATGGTGTTAATCTTGTTAAAATAAACCTGTTTAACTACTGTAGATGCCTATTGTATGTTTATTTTTAACAGGAAAGTATTGTAACTAGCTTTTTCAGTCTGTATATTGTAGACTGTAACTGTTTTTTTGATGAATTATACAAGTACTTGTGTTTCAAGCTGGTGTTGTTGACACTGCTCCTGACAAATGAACACATTAGGCAACCTTCGAGACATGAAATATACACATGTAGTTAGCATTATCACAATGGGATGCCCAGACAATCAACTTAAACAGTTAGGCAACCTGATGATGAATACAAAGGTCTTTCCTTGTGTAAATTCTGAGTGGAAATTTATGTGAATAGGTTAGAACACCTTTAATTGGTAACAGTAACAGGGGACACTTAGTAGATTGTGCTAAAACAATGAACTTACAGAATGTAATAACAATCTGTCACTTGGTATACATTCAAATAATCGCCCTACTGTAGGTCAAGGAGAGCAAGCGTCAATTCATCTTCGACATTGTTAATAAGGGAGGAGAGAAGGAAAAGATGGAGCTCTTCATGAGCTTCTGCGAGGACACCATCTTTGAGATGCAGCTGGCCGCCCAGATCTCTACCTCCGACCGGGATGATGAAGTGCTGGGAACAGAGGATGATAAAGTGGATGAGAAGAAAGAGAAGGATATAAACCCAGCTATACATAACGATGACACTAAAGGAGAGAAGAAAGGCTTGGTGATGAAACAGCTTTTCATGGCCCCTCTCTGTGGCTTGATGATGCTAATATGTCTTCTCTCCATAAAGAACATGAAGAGGCAGATTAAAAGGATGACCATGAAGGGTCTCATTTTGGCCATGTCCCTTTTCTTCCAGAAGGTTTTATCAGGCATTTTTCATACCGTCTTGGGCACCGTCTGCTTTTTCCTACATGTTCTTTACCTTGTCTTTCTCAGTGGTTGCATTATTGAGTTTGCCAAAGAGACCAAACTCTCCGATTTCTTCAGCGATCTGCCAGACCCGACACTGGATGACGTCACAGGGGTAAATGAAGGGGTCATCCACAAAGTCAAAGATCCCACACAGACCATGTCACCCAAAGGTGACCTTCAAGCAGTGAGTCTGAACTTATCAGCTGTGTCCAGAAACCCTCAGCTATTAACGGAAATGTTTGGTCTTCGTTTAAGAAAGGAAGGAGGACATTATATACTACTTAGTCGAGATTCCAACAGCAGCATTGGTGACGTAATGAATTCCTCTAAATATCAGGTCAGTAGAATATAGTGCATTACATACATACAGTATACAGTACACATACTGTACACTATAATGTCATTAGTGTTAAAGAAGATTATTGTACATTCATAATATGTAATTACAATAAGAAGTAAATGAAAGACTTAGCCCTAGTTAGTTAGATGTTATTCAAGTGCCTCACTAATACAATAATAAATTTAATTGAATTAAAAAGCCAGGTTATTCTCATTTGGAGAAACAGATCTTGGATCTCATTTTGATACAAGCTCTAATCGTATTTACAAATCCCAGTTGTTTTTATTCAGAGATGCCTAGCTGCATAGCTAGCAATGGCTATGGTAGTCACATCCCTTTTTAAAAGAAAAGCTAAATATATATCTACAATTCTTAATTGTATTTTTATTTAAGTGAATGTACTAGCTAGTTATAGCTGATATCTCATTTTAATACAAGAGCTAATTAAAAAATTGTTGTAGTTTTATAATGGCAAAGCTATCCATACGTAGTTCGCTAGTCATAGCTTAAGTTATTTCAAAACTCAAAACATTAAATCTATTTAAAAATCCTATATTTTGTTTTTATTTGGTTTAAATCCTAAATATTCTAACTAGCTCTCATAGTATAGCCACATATTTTATTTAGAGGTGTTTTCATAAAAAAGAAAAAAAAATTAAAGCTAAAACACTTGCTAGTTAGCAATACCTTGCTCAAAAATATTTTTTTGATGTCACACTGAAAACTATTTAGCAAAGATCTTGGTGTGTTTTCATCTAAGCTGCTTACTACTGTATGTCAGATCTCTTTTCACTACAAGAAGTAATCTTTTTCATTTAAGCTGCAATTACAGCTAACAGCTAATTAGCAGCAGCCTGTAGACAGATGTTAAATCAAGAGCTAATCCTGGAGCTATGTTACAGATGCCTTTTCAATTCCTTCTCAATTTCAAATCATTTTAATTTAGCCTTTGCTGCTATAATTTTATTTTAAAATTATGTTCTATTTACCGTAAGTTGCTAACTGTCCATGGCTTCGCTAGCTGGATTATGATGAACAAAACTAATTCTATTTAATGTTGATTTAAGGTGAGATTTTTTTTTTTTTGCTAACTAGACGGCTAGCTACAGTAGTTAGCAGTTGGTTAAAGAAAAGTAATATTCACGCCTCAGTAATTATGGTATAGCAAAGTTATTTTAGTTTAAAAAAAAAGAGCTGTTGTAGGAATTTGTTTGAGTTGAACATTATAATCACTTATTAAGATTATTGGCGAATTTCTGATTTGTTTTGTTATAAATGTCTACTGATACAAATTAAGCACTTCTTATGAGCTGTGCTTTACAGATATGTATATTTGTGTGTGTGTGTGTGTGTAGGAAGCAGTATGCGAGAAGGATTTAGAGGATGTAGAGGATGAGGAGAAGCATTCCGAGACTGAAAAAGCAGAGTAAGTGTAATAAGTTCAGATTTTTCTTCTTATTATGATCTTAAAGACATTTGAGATGTTGAAACGATTGAGACATTAAGGCAAAAACAATAATACATTTTAAGGTACATTGTAACTATAGTAGGCTGGGACACTTGAACTTAAAATGTATCCATGTTTTAATTAACGAACTTTTCCCTGTATTTTACATACAGAATTTTAAACGTATTATCATATTAACAACATCCCAATCATAGTCAGTCAATAGTCTGTGAATATTAGAAAGGGAGAAGGGGAAATACACTGTAGAAACTCCAACACTTTGAGCTTTGAGTGAGATGAAGCTTCAGATGTGTTCCTTCTCCCAAAACTCCATAATGTTGGTAAGAAATATTAAGAACAATGCTTTTAGCTAGGCTTTTAGATTTATTGAGACAAATCTGATTTATTTGACAGACTAATTTAATCTGCTGGTATAAAGTCAATAAGATCTGTCTGACACACACCGAATAAATACTTGATGTTATTGGCAAATAAAAAGTTACTGTAAGTGTTGGAGTTTCTACAGTGTATTTCCCCTTCTCCCTTTCTAATATTCACAGACTATTGACTGACTATGATTGGGATGTTGTTAATATGATAATACGTTTAAAATTCTGTATGTAAAATACAGGGAAAAGTTCGTTAATTAAAACATGGATACATTTTAAGTTCAAGTGTCCCAGCCTACTATAGTTACAATGTACCTTAAAATGTATTATTGTTTTTGTCGTAATGTCTCAATCGTTTCAACATCTCAAATGTCTTAAAGATCATAATAAGAAGAAAAATCTGAACTTTTTAAGGGTTACCAGGGCTAAATGGCAACAAACTTATGGACTCGGCCTCACTACTCACTGCAAAAATGTATTCACAGTACACGTTTATCTTTTAGTGATAATGTTTTTAATATTGTATAATTTAATGTCTTATAAGATTACAGCCATTTAAACCATAAAAGTTTCTTATAAGTAGATAATTTTTATTCTTTCTTTTATTTGGATAAGAAATGCTTTAAATTGGAAAAGTTTAAGAAATTGTGAAAGTAAAAGGTGCACGGGTGCATCAACTTTTTCTGGGCAAAACGGCGATGTTCCTGAGATATGGACCGTTTTTTCAGCTTTTGTGAGTGAGTTGAGGGGCTTAGTTTGGCCAGGATGTCAATGGCTCTCTCTCTGCATGGCATAATCTGTCTTTTTTTACACTCCCTTGAAAGAGAATGTGACTGTGCTGTTTTATGGCTGAATATCTCAGGAAGTGTTTGTCCCGGACGCTCCTTTTTAAATGAGAAGGTGTTACTTTTGCTTTTCTCTTTTACGTTTTTTTGTTTGTGTTTCCAAAACTATGTTCAGGATGGTGGTATTTCCATGGTGATTTAGTAGGTGGTTTTGTGAAAAAACGGCAGACTGTAAAGTTAATTCATTCCTATGGTGTTTCGGTCCCAAACGAACCCAGATAACTTCCCTAAAGCTTGACCAATCTCCTCCATTTTTTGTCGCACTCGGGAGACCATGCTGAAGGTTGTTATATAAGATTTGTGGGGGTATGTGCAGAACTGAGTGAGAATCAGAGGGTTGAGGGTGGTGATTCGTTCCCTTTACACTCTAGATGGCAGTTCATTATTAATTGAGCAAGTTGATTTTAGAAGGAGTTCAGGCCAATTTTGAAGTGGCTATGCATTTTCGATTGATGTGATTTTCCCATGTACAGGTAGTGTTTGACATGGCGTGTCTCGTTTTCGATCAGACCAAATATGAGTCAGCAAGGAGTCACTGGATCAAAGGGGGCTTGGCACAGGTCCCAAAAGGATACTCATAGTTTAAAAATGGTTTAAGGTTGATTTCATTCCCTAGCGTTTGGCTGAAATTTTTTATATAAACAGGAACTTTGCGAAAACCCTTCATCGGATTCCTTAGAAAAGTAATAGCATCAGATCTGGCTGCTTTATGTCAAATATCAAAGCTTTTGAGCCTGCAAAAGTGCAATAGTAATAATAAATGTACTACTACCCGTGATACCAGACAATCTATATTGCAAGAAAAGAAAAAGAAATCTACAACAAGGTTATAGTAGGAATTACATTTAAATTTAAAATGGACATATTATGCAAAATTCACTTTTTAGTCAGTTTAGAACTTCCAATAGGTCTACAGGTCATTTGTACAAAAAAACCTAAGTCTACTTTTTTTTTTTCCCCCTAGTGTGACTTCATATAAGAAATCCCCCTTCCCAAGCTTTTTGCTCAGATCTGCCGTTCTCTGGAACAGTATGTCTAAGCAGTAGCTCATTCACATACAGTTCACACTGAAATGGTGCACATGAAATAAAATGAGTGTGAGGTATGAAAAAATGCATTTTGTTATACAGTAGATATTTTAGCTAGGGCAGTAGGCTTTGTGCAAGCTCATGTGTTACCTTGTTAAAGAAATAGCTAAAAGTGGGACTTTTACATTTTGAACTGATAAAGATAACCAGATAATTATTACTAGTTACATTTTACTGTATTTTAATGTGTCACTAAGAAGCCCCTTATAATTCCAGCTGAATTTCTTACTTTTTCCATTTTACTTTCTTTTTCTTAAAATATTAAAAAGCATGGTATTTTTTTCTTTATACAATGGTTTCAGCAATATTTGTGCCAAAAAAATTGAGAAGTATGTCTTTCACAGAGGTGAGGACGACGAGAAGAAGGACAAGTGGAAGGAAGACGAGGTGAAACGCAGATTCAGGAAGATGAGCTTGCACAAAGCAACAGAGCCTGAGGTTCAAGAATCAGCGATGTGGAAAATAATCAGTTCTCAGAAGACAAAACTGCTCGTAAGGCAGAACTGTGTGTCTTCTTCTTTTCTCATGCTGTCATTGTGTCTCTGGTCTGTCAGATTCTTCCTTTCCATTCTGCTTCCAGACATGCTCGTACGCCTTATTCAAACAATGCCTGCATCAGGATATCGATGTCATGATAACAAAAGAGATAGTTCTCTATACAAAATATGCAAATGAGTATATTATTATTCCTTAGAGTGGAAATATCAATGTGACAGAAATATTTTTTAGTTTTTTTTTTTTGAGCAGATTTTCATTTTTGTTTCTGATGTGAGCAGATTTGATAACACAGAGGTGTAAATGCAATCAGTGTGATTCAGGCTTTCTCCAAATCTGACCTCAAATATTATGCAGTTGAAAACGTACATGATTGCAAGGTGGAAATGAAGTCATGTACTGTAACAAACATATCAGATATTAACTACAGGTTTTGTTTTGTTTTTCAGAATTATTTTGCAAGAAATTTCTACAACATGCGAGTGCTGGCACTGTGTGTGGCCTTCGGGATCAACTTCATACTTCTGTTCTATAAGGTGAATCTCATCGCAAGCTCACACTCATAAAAGTCTTAAGTGGATCAAGGTCAAGTCAAGATCCATCCAAATGAAAGCAGAACCAAGAGTCAAACTCAAGACCAAGACTTAGAGCTTTAAATAGTTGCCATTATTTATGCATTGTGTCAAGTTCGAAGTAGGATTTATATCTGTGTCTGGTCAAATTGTGTGCATGAGAATAGAAAAGACGACACTACATGTTTTTTTTTTTTTTTTACAAATTTAGTCAGACCAAGGCCCACAAAACTGTGACCAAGTACAAGTGCAAAGAAGTTAGATTAGTCTATAAGTAATAAGTCCAAGTCTATACAGAAAACATATTGAAATAAGATCTGAGTTTTACAGATTCTTACCGGTCATTTTTCATACAAGTAAATGTAGTTGTAAAATGTGATTTATTAGAAAGCAGAAATGCAGTCAAACACAAAACCTAAAAAGGAAAATTATATGTAAATTGCTATACATGTAGAAATGTATGCATTTCTTTTTTTATTCAAAGATTTACATACACATTTTTAATTTAACATTGTTTATGATTAAACGCACTATATTGCACTCCGTTGCATCCATTGTACAGTACATAACCCTTCTCTGTGTATATTCACATATGCATTTTATTTTATCACACTATATATCTTTCTTTATTGCTCTGAGTGTATATACTGTAACCCTTTCTATATATAACCCTTTCTGTGTATTTAGTTTACCTATGCAATTTCTTTTTGCGCACACACACTGTATTTATCTCCGTCACTATATATTGTTTATATATACAAATTATTCTGCACTGTGAAAATGCACTTCTAGTTAGATGCTAACTGTATTTCGTTGCCTTGTGCCTACAATGTGCAGTGACAATAAAGTTAAATCTAATATAATCTAATCTATATACACTTCAGCACAATAGACTTAATGTTACAAATATTTTCAGGGGTTTTACTGTCATTCTCAAATTCTGAAATGACTCAGATGCTCATAATCATAAGCTGCTCATATTCACCCAGAAGCACTTTTTGACCATATGGCATACAGTTATAGAGGACAAAATAATTGCTAATTGCATCACATGACCCTGGGTTCCCTTTTGAGTCTTTTTCCACTGCTAAATATTGAAAAACATGACTAACTATTTTATCAGTTTGATTTTGCTTGTTCATCCTGTTTAATGGTGTATGTTGTTGACCCAGGTGTCCTCTAGTGAAGCTGAAGACGTGGCCCTGCCTGACCTGAGCGATGACAAAATTGGCTCTGATAGTGTGTGTTTTATTCTGGGAGAAAGCGGTATCATGAAGCCTGTCCTCCACACTCTGGCTGTAATACACACTCTTATCTCCTTCTGCTCCATTATCGGCTACTACTGTCTGAAGGCAAGTGGCTGCTGTTCATTTGTACTGAAATAGCTCCGATTACACCTTTATCTTTCTTCTTCTGCTTTGATCTCAAAGACTTGGGTTTGTTCTCCTAATACTTACCATTACTTCTGCTGATACATGGGGCTTCAGGGGGCTTTGCCGAGACAGAAGACAAAAAGATGTAGTAGATCTTTATATGGGCCAGTGCTATTTAATTCTTGATTCTGATTGGTCAGAATGTCTTCATTGATTTTCCTATGACAGCAGCTGGGACAATAGCACACATGGTTATAGTTTAAAGCATTTCTCCTAATAATAACATTCACACTGACTTGTAGTACAATTAGACAAAAAATGTATGTAATTACTGATTGCATATATTGCATGTATTAATTTCTTTTAAGAAATAACTTTAATAAAGCATATTTATAATGAATTATGTTAGTGTCATATGAAACTATGATATTAAAATATGGATTTAGCATCATTATATATTTATCAAAATGTTTTTTTTCTGATAAGGCCATTTAAAAAAAAAAAAAAAAAAGCTGCAAATTGGTGCATTTTTGTGATTTTTCAGCTTCCTTTAGTCGTGTTTAAACGAGAGAAAGAGCTGGCACGTAAACTGGAGTTCGATGGTTTGTACGTCACACAACAACCTGCTGACGATGACATCAGGGGTCAGTGGGACCGACTGGTCATTAACACAGCGTAAGAGCTTATAACCTTGGCAATATGATGATAACCTTGGTAATATGACCTGATAGTTGTTGTAGCTTTATATATCAAAAATATTAAAATAGGTATAATTATTCCTTTTTTGTTTTTAGATCATTTCCAAGTAACTACTGGGACAAATTTGTGAAGAGGAAGGTATAGTACAGTGCTGAATTAAAGTTTCATTAACATGAATGTACAGTATTTTGACACTGAACTCTAGGGCATTTTGTTGTCCATGCACTTTAATTCAACAAATTAATTTTACTTGTATTACTATATTTTCCAGATGATAAGATGTACTTCCAAAGATCAAAAATATTATGTATATAAATGCACCGATTGAACAGACAGTGACTGGAATCAGATGTTTTTTTTTTAGCCTTATTGTCCATTCCCAGTGATTGGCCAGTCACTTTCAGATATAACCCAGTTTTGTGCCGACTATGCTGCACTCCCGAGTGGTGCAACAAAAAAAGCATTCGCCAGGAGATTGTAAGTTTGAATCCCATTCACAGCCGGGAGCCTAGGGAACAGATTGGCCATGCTCTCAGGGGATGGCGTGTACTCCCATCAATCCAAGTAGCACTAGCCAATCATTTGTGCTTCCCTTCTCCCAGCAGTCCTGCACATGCAGTAGTCCAAAAAGTTGTGATTGCCATGTTCTGGCGTTCCATGACTTGGAAGAAACACTTAGAAGAAATCATCCTACAGTAGTTGAATTTTTAGTTGATGGGAAAATGTTATCTAATTAAGTTATTTAATAGTCCATGTTATTAAGTTATTATAATCATCTTTGTTGTTTGTTTGTTTGTTTTTTTACTAAAGAAAAGTTAAAATGTTTTTATGTGCTCTCAATTTCAATTATATTTCTTAAGAAAGCAGGAGAATCAGCTAAATAAACTGCAGATCAAAAAACGCTATATCGAATAGAAATCTATACTGACAGAGAAAACTGCAATCTGTGCATCTCTAATAATGTAGCTTCCTTCTCTTTAAAATGATAATTCCGGGATGGTAGTGCCCAAACAATATATAAACCAATGCGTAATTTACTGTTAACGTATGAAAACCATAAATACAGTAGGAAAAGAGCACATCAAGATTAGCATAATGTACCTGATCTGTAAAAATCCTTACAGATGTGTTACTTTGCTGTAAAATCTGCAACACCTGCCTGAGACCAAGAATCCAGTGGTGCCTTATAGTCTGGAAAATATTGTACGCATTAAAAATCATATGCTCTTGTCCATGTTAGGGATTTCTGCTTGTTGTACAGTAACTGTATATTTGCTCGATTTACTTTTACTGTGGCAGGTGATGGCGAAGTACAGCGATCTGTACGGCTCAGAGCGGATCCGTGAGCTGCTGGGTTTGGATAAAACAACACTGGACTTCAGCTACGAAGCCCGGAGAGGAAGAAGACCAACTCGAGAATTGTACTGTTCCTTTTTACTGCATGCACCTATTATTCGAATAATGCTCCCATTCTGTGCATACTGTACTGTAGGTGTGTGTGTGTGTGCAGTGGGATGAAATACTATACTTTGCAGTACGTGTGCATATACAAGCTGCAATAGCGGTGCACATAAGAACAGCGTATAAATCAGTGCATTATCAAGTAAAAATGCATATGGTTTGGGAGGGATAGTTCGAGAGAGAAAGAGAGTACAGTATATCATACACAATATGCGCTAGCTATAAAGCAAAGAGTTGTACCTTAAGGAAACCTTTTGGAAAAGTTTGCGTTTCAGATCAGATGTTGGTAACATACAGTTAAATTAAAGTCAAGTCAAATTTGATATATAAATTGAACAATACATGCACAAAACAATCAGCGTCACATGATAGCATCAATGATGGTGCGATGATGGTGCGACATGGTTAGAGGAAACATAATACTACAACACATTGCTGTCATAACTCAAAGCAAACTTGTATTAAAAGCTGGTCTGATCATCTGTCATCATCTGCACATGTTCATGTTCACTGGTTCATGCCTTAAGTTAGAGGGCTTTTTAAATACGTGAATGATTCTTAGGTCACTCTGTGGCTTAAACCAAAAATATTCCTCTGGTTCAGGGACTAGACTGAAAATTAGAAGGAAAAATGTCCTTCAGGAAGCCTGGAGAACTGTTCCTCAAGAGTACATTAAAAATACAAGAAAGTCTGGCTGCTTGGAAAAAGTTGGCACATAGCGTTAATATCATCTTTATGATATTCATGTTCGATTGTATTTATTTATCCACTCATCTCACACATTATCAACCTCAAGTGCAACTGGCAGCGTTTTTGGATTGATTAAAGACTTTGAAGAAATCAGGATGCTGTGATGATAAACTAACTAAACTAAAGATCTATGCTCACCCCTTTTTTTGTGAAATCATAATTTATAAAAATTTACTTATTTCTGAAAAATCTCGTTTGTACTCGCTCAAAGTCATTGATATCGGTTGATGTGTCTTCTTTCTTCCATCACTTCTTTATCTCAGTCTTGCACAAACTGAAGGAACATTTTGGAATCAGTTGTTTCATATTAATTATTAGAAACTAACTGAGCCAAAACAAATCCATAAATCTGACAAATTGGACTATTCATGTAATACTTGCAAAAGTAATGGCACTCTATAGAAAGCATTAGCATGTGTGTGGTAGCTGTTCTGTTTAGAAGGCTTCTCTTTCACTCTTTATCCTTTCAGGTTGCTCGATTTACGTATTATGTGATTGATAATTAATTTTTCTGATTAGCATTTTTTCACACTTGACTGTGAAGGAAATCAACGCTACTGAAATTTGCATTTGTTTTATCGTTTTTGTCATTGCAAACTTGCACAGATTGTGTTTAGCAGTTCATTTGACGTCAGTTGCTTTAAGAGTGTATAAGGCTTTCTGAGACTGTGTGAATGTCTCTATCCCTTGCGTCTTTCTTTGTTCTATGTGTCCATAAAACAAAGCCCTTGTGGCGCTTCCTCATTTCTTATAACGTAATCCTTCCTTTGGCATGCTGGAACCCTTTTGTCTAACCGCTCAAGTGATTCCTATTGTCTGTCTGTCTGTCTGTCTGTCTGTCTGTCTGTCTCTGAGTCCCAGTACAACTAACTCTCTTTGTTCTTTCCAGAACATGGTAATTATCTGTGCTTTTGTAACAGATGTACGTGACACATGACATGTAGATGTACAGAGATACACAGGTCGTCGGCAAAAAAATCAAAATGAAATAACAATCATTATGGTTCGTGAGACCAGACGACGTTAAGTTTCTTATCAGTGTCGTTAACGCACATTTCTTATCAGTACACATTACTTCCTCTTCTTGCTATTTCAGATTGAACTCCATCGATATGAAATATCAGATTTGGAAACTTGGTGTGGTGTTCGCCGACAACGTAAGTCAGTTTTGTATCTTTTCGAGTTATTCTTGTATGAAAACGACACTTTCTAACTCACAGAATGTAATCTTTTTTTCTTTCTTTTTCCTTTCTCGGGTTAAATTATACATGCCCCAGTCCTTCCTCTTTCTTGCCTGGTACATGCTGCTGTCCGTTCTGGGCCATTACAATCATTTCTTCTTTGCTGCTCATCTATTGGATGTTGCCATGGGTTTTAAAACATTGCGCACCATCCTGTCATCAGTCACACACAATGGAAAACAGGTTAAGCACACACACACACACGCACACACACACGTAAATGAGCAAAATTTCAAGTGTGTAATTCATTACTATAGATTTGTAGATGTACAGTCTACTTCTTTGAACTATTTGAAGCCATGTTGGTTTGCAAACTAGGTCACGTGCTTAATAGCTAACAAATTAATAATAAACGAAATGTCAACTTTCATGTTTAAATGGAATATTTCATATACACTGCCTGCCAAAAAAAGTCACCATTTCAGAAGGGTCACATCACTGGGCTGCACCAAGCAACAAAAACAACTAAGGAGATTTGAAATTAATGGAATTATTGGATAACCTTGGCGAGGCAGTGTGTACAGTATATATACACAGTATGACATTGAAATGACACATTGATGGTGTGTATATGTATATAAAGTATATTGTAGATAATATGTGAAGGCAGTGCATACCATATAAAGTTAATTTAAAAAGTCTAATAATTTTGTCTATTTTAATTGTATTAAATGTCAAGTTTGATTTATTGTGTTTGTGTGTGTGTGTGTTTGTGTGTGTGTGTGTATTAGTTGGTCCTGACTGTGGGAATGTTGGCCGTGGTTGTGTATCTCTACACCGTTGTGGCCTTCAACTTCTTCCGCAAGTTTTACAATAAGAGTGAAGATGGCCAGTCTCTGGACATGAAGTGTGATGACATGCTAACGGTAAACACACACACACACACACACACACACACATCACAGCTGCCCGGGGAAAGACTACAGTACATAGAACATCCAGTATTCCTTAAACTTATTAAAAGGCAGAAGTGAAATGTTTACCATAATGTCTGTATTATTCATCATTGTGGCTGGAATTCAATATTTTAGTGAAACAATTGATCAGATACTGTATCTCACTGGAATATTGCACTCTTCGCTCATTAATCTCTTTCTGGTGAACTGTGCAGCCTTCACTGAAGCCCCAGATACAGAGCTTCTACTGATCTATTGAAGCCTGTGCTTTTTTTCTTGTTTATTAGGTGTTTCTGCAGTTGCTGATTAACTCTTAAATCTCGAAACGTGTCAGAAACATAACGCTGGTCAATGACTGATATAGTCATAGAATGGTCCAAGAAACAACCATAAAAAAAACATGATCATATTTGTATATGGGATTTTTTTTTGGCTTATTGATTTTTAGTAATTTCATCATATTGCCGTGGTTGTGCTGAAAAAGGGATATAAGACATGCTATATTGCACAATCATGCAGTCTGTGTACATATATTAAAATACAGTAATGTAGAAAAAAATGCCTGAAATGCTCTGGGCTAAAGGAAATGAAAGATTAACACTTATTGGTCCACTGAGATCCTGTCCTGGATAAAGTATACAGGATGCTAAAAATCGGAAGAATCCAGACTGCTACGGTAAATACAGATTAATAATTGATTAAAAAATTTTGTGAAAAATGTATAGAGAACCTGATAGACTGTGATAATAGAATGTAGTTTATCAGGCACATTAGGCTACTTCCTCCCAATTTGTTTTAGGAGTGTTTACTTGACTTTATTGAATAAAGCCGAACTAGTGTAACTTGTTCATAATTTGGACATATAAAAAAACTGAGAAATGTAAATAATATAGACCCTGGTCAGCACATGAAAGTAATGCTAATAAAGATACACTAGGCTTTTCTGGATCTGATGAAATGTCAAATGAAAGGGCGTGGGATTATGGTGGCTTTTCCATCGCAGCACATTATAATCATGCCATGCAATGATCTTATCGGAAAACAGATTTTTGGGTTTGTGTGTGTGTTCAGTGTTACATGTTCCACATGTATGTGGGCGTGCGTGCCGGAGGCGGGATCGGCGATGAAATCGAAGACCCGGCAGGAGATGAATCGGAGTTTTTCCGCGTTGTCTTTGACATCACATTCTTCTTCTTCGTCATTGTCATCCTCCTGGCCATCATTCAGGGTGAGAACCAATGCCAGAGCTGGTCCTGAATCTCACTTACACTCCAAATGGTTGGAATCTAAAGTTGATTTCTTTTCTTTTATTTGTTTATTTATTTATTTATTTATTTAAAATTTTTTATCACTTCAAAGTTCATTCTTTTGGAATTTACTGAGCCACGTTGGCTTTTTTATTTAAATGAAAAAAAATGTGACTGAAAATGTTAACCACATTGCAAAAGTGCTATCTTTTGTAGGTGAAAATATCTTGCATCTAGTCAAATATAGCTAAGTTTTTTTTTAAAAACCTATTATTAAGCCTATTTCTAGACAGACTTTACAAAGTCTTTAGTGTTGTGTTTTTAAGCATTTTAGAAACATACTTAAAAAACTAAAAACTTAAAACTAAAAAATTTTTCCAAACAAATTCACACTTAAAAATGAGTCCAATTTGTCTTAAAATAGGCTTAAGAATCTTATTTTATTGTTGTTGTCCTATACTAAGAAATTGTAGATTTACATTTACATTACATGGGTAGATTGTTTGACAATACTCAAGATATTTCCACTATCACTTCTTGGAGTGCAAGTACAGGAACCAACAAAGCAAAAAGGAAAGGTTTTAATTTCAAATGAAAAAAAAAAATCAGATTTTTTTTCTTAAATTATCTTAAATTCTATTAAAAAGCCCTAACCCTTTATAGAACACTTATTGAAATACTTGAAAAATACTAATCTTTCCCAATATGTGTATTAAAAATGATAAAGATAAGGGTAAAGTAAAAATATATACAAACATAAGCTAATTCCAAGCTAATTACCAAATGTGGTTCTTCACTCCATTAAGGGGTTAAGCCAGATTAGTTGTGTTTTTCTCCCTGACTTTTCTGTTTAATCAATACTAATTAAAATCAATTTAAAAATGCAAACATCTTTATGTCGTCTAAAGTAATTTGAAACTTTGTTGCACCACATGCTCAGTGTTTTTGGGTCTAACCTTGTGGCCAGGTCTAATCATTGATGCGTTTGGAGAGCTAAGAGACCAACAGGAGCAGGTGAAGGAGGACATGGAGGTGAGAGCACAATAAACTCTTGGTGAAAGATTCAGGCTTAAAGATACGGTAACAAGTTTAATGAGTAAAAATGACATGAATCTCGCTATTATATGGCTTTTGAAACCACGCTAAAAAGATTTATTATGAAAAATCCTTTTTCATTAAATCAGTTTTCAAAAAAGATTTATATGACTGAAAGTTATTTTGATCTTTTTCCTGCAGACAAAGTGTTTTATCTGTGGAATTGGAAGCGAATATTTTGATGCCGTACCTCATGGTTTTGAGTCTCATACGATGCATGAACACAACCTGGCCAACTACTTGTAAGAAAATACTACTACTACTACTACTAATAATAATAATAATTCACACATTAATTAAAGTAATTATGGTACATGTAGTAGTAGTAATTTGTAATAATAATTGATAACTGTTACCATTATTAGTGTATTGGATGTTAGTGTTTGGCAATTGGAAGTGTTAGTGGTTGGCAATGTTGCCTTGCACATCTAAGGTTGGGAGTTTGAGTCCTTTCTCCACGGTGTGCATTGAATTTGCACATTCTCCCTGTGCTTGTTTGGTTCCCCCGGGTAAATTGGTTTTCTCGCCACTTTAGTCTTTAAATGCAGATATGCCAAGTTAAACATACTACTTGACATACTATGAGCAGCAGTAGACACTGTCAATCCATGAGTCAAAATACTAGGACATGAACTGCGTCTGAATAGGATCAGAGCCAGCCCAAAGCCCTTCTTGACACCTCTATAATTGGAATTATTAAAATCCATGTTGGTGGAGTTTTGGGGAAGCCAAGCTTACTGAGAAACTCAAAGGCTTAAACGAGGTCAATGCACATCATATAAAAGGGCTGGTCTTGCTCTCAGACTTCTGTGGCCTGTTAAGGAGGATGCGAGCATAAACTTTGCCTGTTTTTATGTTGGCAACTCATATATCTTGGGTAGTAGTGCATACAGAGGCTGTTGGAATGTTGGTGTTCTGCACTTGATGTCTTATAGTGAAGTATTATTGCTACCTGGTGTTTTGTCAACTATGAGGGAGTTGATGGCTTGGTTGAGTTCCTACGTAGACAGTTCTTCATCTAGCTTCTCTATAATGGGCAGATCCTTTGGTCTACTAAAGGTGGCATTGGAGACATTTCACAGGAGTACACTTCTGAGTCCCATCTGGATCTAACAGAAGAGATCCCTTTCACAGCAGGGCCTAGACCTTTCTCAGTGTTGTTGTACATGCAATGAATGTTGCCATTTTTCACACTATGCTGGATTTCTTCACATAAATTCTGCCAGTAGTCAATGGCATACTTCAGTCTGGTTTATGGTGTTCTGAGCATATTTCATTTCAGTGTCTGTTCATTTGGGGTACCATCATGCTCTGGCAGGTCATAAAGAGCCTGGACCAGGATGTGTACATACTTCCACCTTGAAGGGAATGACATCTGGGTGGTGTTGATGCAGCAGTCTTTTTGCTTGGAGCCATGTGGTGCGTGTGGTTGTAAGTGACTTTGCTTACAATGAACACACCGTTAAAAGCAAAGTGACTGGTAATAACCAGGTCAGGTTGGTGGCAGGAAACAATCCAGGTCTTTGCAATCAAAAAAGGTTTTTGTAACACACCGGTGATGATATACACAGCTCCAGCAGTCTTTGACCATTTTCATTGAATTTCTCAGTGTGTCTGAGGCAACTGATCAACTGAAGCTGGCCATGATCTGCCCCTACTCTGGCAATGAATTCACAGAGGAGGAATTGGGGCTGTTCTTTTGGACATACTTTGATCAGTACATCAGGCTGCTCCTTTGTGTTTTTGATGAGATGAGGATGTGGGTGTAGTACAGTAACTAAGGATGTTGACACGAACTGCAGGGGATGAAAGTATCCAGGCAAAAGCATTCCCCTCGCAGCCTGCGACTCCTCTGGAGATTTGTAAGCTTTACTCCTTTACACATGAGCGTTGAATCAGACACAGGCCGCTTCTTCCCTGGCAGTTGGCTGCCCGATTCTGCTTGTCCACCCAGTGGTGCTGTTAAGACACCACCCCCTCACTTGTTTAGCCTGCCAGTTGAAACAGTGCACCATGGTGTGGCACTTTGAGCCAGCATGTAAGGGATTACGGATATAGATAAAAACCAGACATCAAAGGTGCTCTCTATCCATCGCACCCTACACCCCTAGTAGTTCTGTTAATACTAGCAGTAATACTAGTCGTAAAAATATGCAGCAATTACTCACTCACCCATTCCCTATAGTGCTTATCCTGCTTAGAGACTCAGGGCAAGGGGATATACCCAGGATAGTGTGCCAGTCCATTGAAGGGCACAATCACACACGCACACACACACACACACTATCACACACACTTACAGTATGCTCTATGGGCAATTTGTAATCTACATGTTTTTAGACTGTTTGGAGGAAACTGCAGTATCCAGAGGAAACCCACCAAGTACAGGGAGAACATGCAAACACAATACCACTATGCCTCCCTATGCACCAGTTGTAGAAAAAAATATACTTGTAAATTATTACTTGTAGTATTGTATTGAGTTTTATGTCACTACAGAATCATTAAGTCCATGGTAAGAAGTAGAACCACTTGTGTAAATGTTTGCCTGCAGGTTCTTTGTGCAGTACCTCATCAATAAAGATGTGACCGAACACACGGGGCAGGTAATCAAGCCTTTAATTTGCAACATTTATTTGTAGTAATCCTACTGTACATTAATTGTAGCCATATGGCAACAAGTTGTTCTGTAAATGTCTGTTAGACAATGTTGTTGTTTTTTAGAAAGCCATCGAGAATGGGGGTATTCTTCATATCATGTAGACCCCTGGCATGAATATGATTAAAATGGGAATGAAACCTCCTTGTCGCTTTATTTCTGCACAGGAGTCCTATGTGTGGAAGATGTACCAGGAACGCTGCTGGGAGTTCTTCCCAGTCGGAGACTGTTTCCGGAAACAATATGAGGATCAGCTCTGTTAAATGTTTCTAATGTGTTTAGATTTTACATATATATATTCATATGATTCATTCTCTAATATGGAGGTATGGAGGTTCTCCAGACCAGACATCAGAATTTGCTTCATTTCAACAACAACCTGCATACCCTAATCCGACCCCTGTGGAAGCTTTTGAATTGTAATGAAGAAAGGTAGGGGAAATGCTTGTAACTTGAGATTTAGTTTGAATAAAATTACAAAATTACAAAAAGTTTTTTTTCCTCAGTTCATCATTTTTTAATTCACAAATGGTTATTTCCCTGATCTGTGCAGTCTTTACAAATATCCTACTGTTTTACCCATGTATTTTACCCATGGTAGACGTTCAGTTTTAAGGCATCCGTGTCCAGAGCTATCTTAGTCACCTTCACCTCAGGTTTTATTTAAGGCTGTAAAAACCAAAGTGCAGACTGTTTAATGTTTAAATCGTAACACATCTTTAAGCTTTTACAAGTAAAACAAGAGCACAATTTGTTCATCACACTTTACATTGAAATAAATAAGCATTGCAAAGAAACGTTTGGCTTTGCAACAACACTGTATAATAAATGTATTCGTACCGTTATGTAAGGGACCTATAAATGTTACTTTTAGTGAGTCGAGGTCTCCATAGAAGCATAAATAAACTCCCCAATACCAGTCCAGTCACCTGGGAATCCCACACACTCTCTCAGGATTTTAGAGCTCTCAGGTCCGACTTTGTATGCGCTCAGTGCAAAATTGCATGTAGTCTAATTCACTGTGCAAGAGGTACGCACAAGTCTCTGAGTCTGCTCACTGTGTTATTACTGACATGTCTATTAATGTGATTTCTGTTTGCTGACATGAAAACACAGGAACACTGGATTCTACATCACACACTGCTGCTCATTTCCAAAATCTAGAAGACAAATACAGTATCCAAACTATTCACCCGCAAACTAAATCGATCAACAGCACATCACCGTCTCTGCTTCAAGGAAAACATTACTAGTTCACGTTTAGAATTTGTCATTTAACATTTTTCATCTTCTTTCTTAATAATGTCTATGCTAGAACATTTATCTAGATCAAATGATAAAATCCAACGGTTCTTAGAGGAAACTGAAGAGATAATTATCATCACATCACTGCCGTTTTTCAATCACTGTAGAGCTTTTTAGAAAAACAATTTTCAATAATGTGTGTTATCTCATTCAGACAGAAGCAGCGGTATGAACTCAGAGATAGCACGGTGTCACACAGAGACAAGGTGTTCATTTACAATCACTCATACTCTCGGTTGTGACATTTTTGTCAATTCCATCTGATTCAGTCTTCTGCTTTTAAATGAAGCTTAAATCAAGTCAGGCATTTAATTGTTAGAAAATAACACAAGTTGGCACAAGGGGCACCTACACAAACTGTTTTCATTTTCTGACCCAGTACAGGTAGTCCCAGACTTACGAACATTTCTAGCTGATTTTCCACGGATACGAATGTATACCAATATTTACAGTCGTTAAAATATTTTCAGTGTTTACAATAAGTGGATGTATAAAATATATAGAGTTTATTGTATGTGTGTGGGGGGAGAAATGATTAGGCCTCACCGGTTTCAATGTATCAGTCAGAGAGCACGATGATAGAAAATGGCTGTCCTGATGGTGGATCATCCAAAAAAAATTTTTTATTCACAGTCCAATACAGTGGAAAACAGCTCTGAGACAAAATAGCATATGGGATTTTCCTTGCGATTTAAAGGCGCAGAGACAACACTGTTGCATCTCACATGAGATACAGTACATTTTTTGGCCACAGAGATTTTTGTCAGACTTACCTGTATGATCAAATCCGACTTACGAACGTGCTCCAGGAACGGAACTAAGTCATAAGTCGGGGACAACCTGTAATGTGATACTTGCAAAAATTTAAGAGAAATGTATACATGCTACAGGAATGGAATCAATTAGGCCTTTATTCCATGGCGGCACGCTGATGTAGTGGTTAGCTCTGTCATCTTGCACCTTCAGGGTCCGGGTTCGATACTATTATTCTGTGCTTGATGGGTCTCCTATATTATTCTTCGACAGATTCAATTGTCCCAGGTGTAAGAGGTTTAATCTCAGAGCTGAAGCAAGAGCAGCACAGTCTACATCTGTCACGCTATAATTATACAACCTGCAGAGACACAATGACACACATTTCACTTTCTCACTGACATGCAATGATGTTTGTCATTGATTTGAAGGTTTTTTTGTTTTTTTTGAAAACTTTTTTGAAAGAAGCAGCAGTTTCTTGTATGTCTGTCCATTTACAACATGTTCATCAGGATTTTTTTTATAGTGGACATTTGAATAAACACTTTGGTGAGTTTTAGAGATTTCTGCAGGTGTTCTCATTTGTTTTTCTTTGAACTCATTATTAGATGCTGTGATCTCTGTGTGATCTTTGCAGGATGCCTCTATGGGCAGGTGAGCAAAGGCACTGAATGTGCTCTCTCTGTTGAGATTTTAACTTACTGTGTTGTGGACTGAGTAAAGCACACCGGAGCATTTTATTAACTCTTGCTTCACTAGGTAAAGAATTTTAAAAACTGCAATCGCAAAAAATATATATATTTACGAAAAAGATGAAAAATAATTAAAGAAACAAAAAACTAGCACCCTGAAATAATGTTATTTTTCTCTCACTCTCTCTCTCTCACTTATTCCCTCTCCCTCACACGGTTATTTTTATAATCATCACTTACAGTATTTTCTCCCTCAAGTGTTTTTTTTAATAGTTATGTCAGCTTCTCACTCCTCCTTCTTCACAAACTTTGTCCTTGAAATTCTGATTACGTTTATTCATTTTTGAACCATTTTTATTGCCAGTATTGTTCAGTACTTGTCATTGTCAGTACACTATTGTTTAGTATACCTTGGGGATGTATTATCTTTTATTGTCAAATTAAAAGATAATAAAGTACATGTCAGAGAGAGGCGCTTCACTTCTGTGTCTCCTAGATTATTGTAAGAGGCATTTACAGTAGGTATCTCGGGTTTGAAAGGTTTTATCTCGGACACGGGTTTGAGCGCAACCTTCATCAGAGACCCCGTAATCACACATCTTGCAGTTCATCACAATTAAAATATACCACAATTGTGAAATGAATACAATTAAATCTACAGGAAATTTACAAAAGCGTCATTTTGTCATTTATAACAAAATTTGTGATGAATGAAGACCATTTAGGGGTTTTAGTGAAAGGACTCTTGAGGAAAAACTACATGGGTTTAATACTACTTGTTCACTGGGATGTTTTTGTAACATAGATCTGGCAACCCTGCTCATAGCAGATAGCCAAAGATAGACATACTGAAAATTCACTAACAAAACATTCAACTGTAAGATTACACATTTTCAGTGAAAAGGATGATCGCTGAGGCTTGAAGTAGAGGTCTGCATTCCCGCGGGACCCGACAAGATTTTTTGCGGCGCGGGAATAAATTTACAAACTAAATGCGGTAGCGGTCGGAAACTGGTGTAATTTGGACGGGAGCGGGCGGTCTAATAATATACCGTTCCCGACGTCCTTACTGAACAGCATATCTGGCAGATGTAATTTTTGTTTTCAGCTACACGTTTCCTAAGCTACCGTGTTGACAAAAAATATCACATTTATATTTTGAATAAAAATAATAAATATGCTACGATTTTGTACATTGTTTCTAAATTTTTTCCCCCTGCAACACGTTTTCCGTATTAACCATTCTTGACAAGAAGAATAAATGTGAGATTCTGGAACGGGAGCGGTCGGGTCGGGAAGAAAATGATTCCAAGCGGGCAGCGGGTGAACAAAGAGTGATATATAGCGGGAGCGGGTGGGTGCGGGACTAAAAAAAACAGTCCCGCGCAGACCTCTAGCTTGAAGTTTATGTTAAGGTATGTTCTTTGCTAGTTTCATTTTCAATTTTGGTCTTGCTTTTAAAACCTGAGGCTCACAAAGCATTTATTTTGTGTCTCAGGTACTGTTTGAGTGATTAGTTACAATGTTTCACAAAATGTTACCGTAATTTTAGTCACAGCAGTCTAATTAAGTGTTGTGTGTTGGATCTCAAAGTTGAAGTCAGATCAGCACAGCCTTCATCTGAGATTTCACAATGACACACAGCTCATCTTTACAACTACTAAACCAAGATGCAAATTTCTTGATGATGTGGTTCTTATGAGGTCAGCATGGTGGCTTAGTGATTAGCACCGTCGCCTTGCACCTCCAGGTTCCGGGGTTCGATTCCCACCTCAGGTCTGCCTGCATGGAGTTTGCATGTTGCATGTTCTCCCCATGCTTGGTGGGTTTCCTCTCCAGGTACTCCGGTTTCCTCCCACAGGCCCCCGTAGTGTGTGAGTGTATGTGTGTGTGTGCCCTGCGATAGATTGGCACCCCATCCAAGGTGTACCCCATCTTGTGCCCTAAGTCTCCTGGGATAGGCTCCAGACCTCCCGCAAACCTGTTTACAGGATAAAGCGGTGTAGATAATGAATGAGTGAGTGTTTTGTATATTAAAATGTCCAAAACATTAACACTTTTTGAACACTAGTGATAGTTATTAACGTGACATATTCTACAGGGGCCAAGGTTGAAATCACGGTGTTTATTGAATAGTGGTATAATTTGAGTATTGAAATATTCTATACTTATAAAGTTACTGTATGTTTAGCTGTCCCGTTCATATTCCATTTCTTTTTCTAACAATGTAACAGAAGAACCAAATCTGTTATCATCTCTGTATTTACTCAGATCTAATTCCTCCAGCTCCTGGGCTGATGACACACAAACAAAACACCTGAGCAGACAAAGAGTTTTCCAGATTTCAGATAGTGTTGGATTTGCTCCACTAGGGACTAGTCACCAAGTTCTTTCATACAATAGAACAGGTTGATGGATTTCTCCAGAGGAAGAGCTTCACTGATCTTCTCCCTAAAGCACTACTGCTTGTCTGTGTTTTCAAGAGTTTCTGATTGGTCTCCTGTGAACGACACAGAGGAAAACATAGTAGGAAAAGATCCAAATGTCCGGTCTTACTGTTTGAATTACTTGATCTGCAGCACTCCTGTGGACGTCTGCATTTGTTATAAATGCCTGCCTCTGTTTAAGAGCATTTATCTGTATATTCATGAACATCAGGTGCACACACAGCGCTGCAAGATGCTCCTGAACACACAGACGCTCAAAGCAAGAGCACTTTACCCTGGTGAAGATCAAACTCCTCTCTGAAGATCTGCATACACACATGTGCTTCTGTCGCATCACTGCCGCACTCCATCAGGTCCTTTCTTCAACAGCTCAAACGCCAGTTGTCGCAGTTTAGGGAGCATTTCTTTATGTCTCTTTTTGTACTTTTTGTATTATGTTTGTCTGAATGATGAGGAAGTGTGTGTGTGACTGAAATCCAACATTCTTTCTTGAACAGCGGCTGAAATCCAGCAAAAGCCTGGGATGTGACACATGATGAAGAGGCCTATTAATGACTTCTGGTGTGATGATGTTATTGGCCAAGCTCTGATCACTGACCCTCTTCCTGAAATACTTTTCTTTCTGTGGGTCATTGAACCCTGATACCGCGTGACTCGACTGACACACTCGGAGTGGATTTGATCAGCTGCTGCTGGTCAGAAGGAGATCCAGATAAGAGCAGAGGGAAGCAGATTCCCTTTGATCAGGTTTATCACCAGCACATGATGCATCACTGATGCTGATTCAGTTACATCACCCACTTTGACTGTGTTCTGGAAACCCAGAGGGAAACGACACACGTCCAATCTGTCAAAAATGAACAGAACCTTTTCCAAACTGGACATTTTCTGTTTCTCTTGTTTCCTTAAAGCAGACATAAAGGTGCTCCATCAGATTCGTTTTCTGGTCCTTCATCAATTCAGCTCTCTGAAGGGAAGTAGAAATAAGAGGCAGACATCCTGATTTGCTTTCCCTTCAGCCCGGTCCAGAATGAACTTCTGCACAGAAGATGCCAGCGTCTCCCTTTGTCAGGACAGCTCTGATAGGTTCGCCTTGTATATAAGCGCTTAAACATGCCATTGCATTTGATAGGTGTTTCCTCTGTTGTTGTTTTTCTGCTTCTTCGATCCGTCTCACTTCATGTTCGTTACTTATGTCTCTACTGTGATGTCCCTGTCTGTGATGCTGAGCTCTGTGTAGACTCATTCAGGAGTGTTCGGTTTTCCTAGTTTATTATCACTCCATTTAAACACTAAAAGTCCATCATCAGATTGAATTTAAACTTTTCCTGGAATATAAGTACAGCGGCAGATTCTGGGACCTCGAATATAGGACAGGGTGGAGTAGGAAGACATGGTGAGATATTGGGTCCAGTTATTAGAGTTTGAGGTCTCTTGTTATTACAGATAATCATGATGTATGATGGTAGCACTACAGTCTTTATTTGCCTGATTCTACTGTATCTTATAATCTAATCACTCTGTAGTTAATAATAGCAGAGAGGTGTATAATATCAGTGTGTCAGTGTCACAGCTGTGTTGTTGGTGTTGATCTAACCCTGCAGCTGTGATGATGTTCTTTTTCACTCTGTCTCCTGCCTTCTGTACTGTAGATCACTGTGGACAAAATAAAATAGCTGCTAAAGAATGTCATTCTTATTCATTTAATATCTCACTATTACAACTAGGCCTAATTTTACTGAAATAATTGTCACAATTGCATTAATATTTGGATAATGTGGCACTAAATAAAAAACAAGCACTGAAGACCTTGAAAAACAATTATTAAATAAATTTGTCTTAATTTTTTTCTTCTCCAAATCCCCTCTGAAGGAATTGAAACAGCAAGATTTTTTTTATATTTGTTTTTGCAATATACTAATGACATATGCATTCATGATCAATTCATATTTGATCAATTTCATAATTATGACCTACTAACTCATAATTATAACTTACTTTCTCGTAATTATGAGATATTATCTCATAACTATGACTTACTATATCATAATTATGAGATAAGGGGAAACAGTTTGTGGCAAGGGGCATTTTAGCGCATGACATCGGAAACGAAAGCTACTGCATCCTTTTGCTCGGAAGCGCCTCATTGCACACCCATGGAGATGTCATAATTATGAGATATTAAGTCATAATTATGAGATCAGGATTAAGTTTAAGTTACTGTTTAGGTTTTTCTTTGATAAATGTCTACATCTGACTCCAAGTATCTAGTTAACCTTGCTAAAGTGCAATAATTTGAATTTTCTCGAATGTCCACTAGGAGCTGGCTCCAAAAGTGAGTCAATCCCTACAGACCCCATAGTTAAAATCCCCAACAAAAATAAACCTGTTTATAAAAAAAAAAAAAAAAAAAAAAAAGGGTTGGTATATATAGCAAGATTTCTAATTCATGACAACTGTACAGGGGTGAATTTTTATTTAACTCATCAGTTAAAGTCATATTAAGCCATAAACTTAGGCGTTATGGGGGGATTGGCCAATTTATTGCAGGCGCCAAACCGCTAGCTGTCTGCTATGCATTACTTTAGCTAACCAGCTAACTGGAATCGTTTGTTGTTTGTTGTTTAACTAACAGTGGATGGCGGTGTTCAAACAATGCAAAGTACAGTTAGCATACAGATTCACATTATCCACTTTAGCATTTTAGCTAAAGTGAGGTAAGTAGGTGTGTTCCAACCAACTGGTAGGGTCTGTTTCACTCATTTGCCCATTTATGGATTAACCAGGGTTGAGGTGGAGTCAGCTCCTACCAATATGGTGACAACCAGAGTTCCTACAGCTGAGCTTCTAAACTATTATTAAGGAAACCTGTGGGGTGACGTCACAGAGGGTTTGTCCAAATCTTTTTACACGGTCTATGTATAACAGACTTATTCCATATATAAATGACCAAATCATTCATTTATTCATTTTCAGGAAGAATTGTCTGAAAAGCACTTGAACGCAACTGACACAACCCTCCCGTTTTATCCGGGGTTGGGACCAGCACTGCATCCAGTAGCTAGGGTTCGGGCATTGGCTGGGAATCGAATCTGGGCCTTCGGCATGGCAGGCAAGAAACCTCCCACTGAGCCTCCAGTTACAATAACAGGAACACTGTAAGTCAGGTGGAAAAACACCCTGGGTTAAATGGCTTTTTAGTTTTTTCTAAATATTGCGATACAAAAATTACACAAAATATCGTTTGGTCTCGCTGTATGTATTTATTCTCATCATGCATCAGTTAATTTCTATTTTTGTGTTGTTCCTCACCAATTCAATACAGTGTCGGCAGAGGGCACAATAATTTTTTTTTTTGTACAATAACACAGTTTGCCACGGCCCTGGTCATGGCCTGGAAAAGTTCTGCAATTCTGAAAAAATTGTCCTTTACTGCAGATGCAGTTGTTTTAGTTATCATAACCAACCATTGCAAGATAAAGGAATGAAGGACTGAAGTGCATGTATTCTTCAGCCATACAGTACATCAGTTAGTTAGCAAATCGTGATCACCATATCATCTATTGAATTGTATCGAGACAAGTGCTTATCGTCCCATTACTAGTCTTTATTAATATTTCACAGACAGTACTAGAGGTGATGGCATCCCGTTTAAGAGTTGCCAGATTTTGTGATGAAAGAAAAAAAAAAAATACAGGTTCATATCTATTATATCTTAATGCTGCTATGTTAAACATTGTGACATTGTGGAAAGTGGAATAAGATGCTGATCAGATGGTTATGAGCTCAAATTTCAGCTCTGCTAAGCTGCTACTCCGGCTAGTTTTTAACAGTTTATTAACACTTAGTAACAATTAAATTGCTAATTATAAAAAATAGAATTTTTTAAATCTTGCAAGGATTTTTCTGTGCATGTGTGGTCATGTTTGGCCATAAAGGACAGCTTTATGTCTAGTGTTCAGTATTTTTTAAGGGCTGTCTTGTTAAACAGGGGCAATGTGCATCCTTCAATACCTGTTACCTACTGTATGCTGCATACATGAAAGAAACATGTAACTATTGTTCAATATCATCCAGTACACCAGATACAATAGGAATATCTGTGGAGATCTAAAAGTAGTGGATATACCAAGCACTGTTGTTACATTTGCGAAAAGGACAACTGTGTGAAAGAGTCACATTACATTAAAAAGAAATGACCACAGGAAACGAATTTGGTTCCAGGACTGAAAAACGTGGCACACAAAGCACTTGTTCACCTGACAACGATATTTTTGCCTCTGCTTCCAAATCTTTGGAAGATTTTTGTTTCACCTGAGAAAGATCTTTCCCAAGAAAAACTGGTGCCAAGAGTAAAGAAGGCATGGTCGTTGGTTCACAGATCAGATACACTAGCAGACTATACTGTAGTTCGACACTGCGATGAGATGTACCGGACACTGAGTAAAATGCGTTTAGCTGGGTTAAACTTACACAGCATGGCACGAACATTATGTGATTAAATGTTTTGTTGAGATTTAATTTACGTCCATGCTTCTTAAGATAATACACCCTCACTCTCTTAGTTTTTTTCACATTTCTCTGCATAACACACTCTCACTCTCTCTTTATACCACTTATCCTGTTAAGGGGCACAGGGGGGAACACCCTGGACAGGATGCCAGTCCATCACAGAGCTTTTTTTGTGTGGAGAGGGCATGCTGGCCTCTCACATTCAGGGTCAGGAGATCAAATCTCACCTCTGCCTTGTGCAGATGTGCAGAAAAAAAAAGACAAGATGGCTGAAATCTTCTAATTAAATCATGTAATGCTGAACCGGGGGAAAAAAGTTTTGTTTACCGTCGATGTTTTTTTTTTTCAAATTGGATGCAAAGTTTTTTTTCATAGTAAGAAACATTTGATTAAATTGATATGTTGATAAGCAAGTACTCGTTCATCATCTATACCACTTTATTCTGTATACTGGGCCATGGGGGTCTGGAGCCTATCCCAGGAATCTAAGGGCACAAGACAGGGTACACCATAGTCTAATCTGCATGTCTTTGGATTGTGGGAGGAAACCAGAGCACCTGGAGGAAACCAACCAAGCACGGGGAGAATGTAGACCTGATGCGGGAATCAAACCCAGATGCTGGAGGTGCAAGGCAACAGTGCTAACCACACTGTTAACCACCAGTGTTTTTGATGCTTTTAAATTTTGTTGCACAAGAGCTTGGATTTAATAACAGAATAAACAAATGCAAAAATCTTTTTGATTTTCCTGTCATTATAAGACATTCATATACCTATGGCATTGTTGCAGTATTATTTGCTGCTACTCACTCATCTTCTTATAATTCTACTGGTGTGCCTGGATTCTACTGATTTTAACTAGTTTTCTGCTTTTAGCCTCTTTGTCCCGCTTACATTTTTACTTTTTTCTGTCCGTCTTTTCTACACCTTTTAGCATAATTTAATTTCTTTCTATCTCACTCACATGTATTTTTTTTTTTTGCTTTCTGTACAATCCACCTCCTCTTGTCATTCACCCCTCTCTCTTTGTCCCTGCTGTCCAAAATGGAGCACTCCTCATTGCACCATTTTGACCTGTACCTGTGGACAAAGTTCTTGACCTCAATCTGCTCCACCATTCTCTCTCTCTCTCTCTCTCTCTCTCTGTTCCTCTCTCTGATATGTCCTGAGCGTGAAATTAAATGGTGGCCCGCATCACGCATGGCCTCCTGATTCCCGCGAGCCGTTAAACCACTGAAGCGTTCACTGTGTGTGTGAGTATGTCTTCTGCTGATATAAACCTCATTATCACCAAGACAAGGGGCTACATAGATAACTTTATCCTTGGAGACAGAGAAAGAAAGAAGGACAGACAGAAGAAACTCAGAGGTAAAAAAAAAAAAAAAAACAGGAGCTTTCATGTTTGTCATAGTGACCATATTAACAAGGCCTCCAAATCCCTAAATAAATGAGACGGCTCCACCAGAGACAGAAGTCCCTTCCCTTCCTGTCTCAAAGTATGTGCTGGCCAACTAGCTCCAGTCTTTTTTATTTTATTTTATATTTTCATAAAGTCCTTTGAATAACTGGTGTTGGCCCACCTAAGAAGCTGTTGGATCCTAACAGGCAAAAAGGCTAGTGAATAGGGAAGTCAACATAAAACTGCACTACATCCCGCAACACCTTGACTGCCCAGGGATATACTGCATGTACAGATCTTATTTGTGGACCCCCATTTTTGCATGTAACACAGTACTCCCAGAAATCCTATCCTCCAAGCTCTCACAGCTCACTGCACCCTCTGCAATCTGTCTGTGGATCACCAGCTTCCTGACAGGCAGGTCAGGCTGGACTTCAAGTATGACGACAGTCAGAACTGGTGATCCCCAGGGATGTGTCCGCTCCCCACTTTTGTTTTATCTTTTTTGTAATGACTGCACCTACTAGGTCACAGCTGTTAAACTCTTGACGTTTGCTGAAAACACTCTGATCATTAGACTCATCAAAAATGATGACAAGTCTGCATATCGACAGGAGGTGGAGCAGCTAGTGCTCGGCTACTAGTCAGAACAACCCGGAAATGAACATGTGAAGGCGACAGTGGACTTTACAAGAGCCCATGTCATCCATGGAGACGTTTAGAATTCTAGGGACTAATATTTCCAAAGACCTGAACATAAACCTCAATCTCAAAAGGCCCAGAATTGTATATAATTTCTGTGGCAACTGAGGAAGTATGGTCTGCCACAGGAGTTGTTGATCATTGAATCCATCCTCTGCACATCCATCACCATCTGGTTTGGAGCAGCTACAAAAAGGTCCACTTCCTGAATTGCCCTCTAAAAGAACAAGGAAACATGCTGACAAAATTGCTGCAGATTCCTCACATTCAGGATGTAATCTTTTTCATCTCCTCCCTTCTGGCATGTGCTACAGAACCTTGTATACCCAAACCGCCATGCAAAGGAGCAGTTGTTGGCTGCACATAATCACGACTAGCTTCTCACAGTCTGGCTCAAACCCAATTCACATCTATAAATACTGTATTTTACCAACAGTAATACAGTTTATCACTTATTTCCATAAGTGATGCACTTCATTGTTGTTTGAATGTCTTGAGAGTCACCAACAGTCAGAACCAAATTTCTTCTGCGTGTTAACATACTTGGCCTATAAATGTTATTCCATTTTGGGTTTGGAAAAGAAGATTAAATTTCAGTGAGAACAAGGGGAAAAAACAGTTCTGATTCACTGCTAATCAGGACAAACCACAGTGGCCTCCATCCAGACCCCTAAATACTGCATGTTCTCACTTCCTGTCTCTGAAACAGAACTTTTCCATCATATCAATCATAATCACTTGTTCTGTGTTTGGATTACATGTGGTTTGGAGGCTAAAGGAAGATAACGAGGGTCGGTGAGAACCCCTTATAGCCTCCTGTGTGTGGGAGAGAACGAGGTGATCGATGGCAGAGGTGTGGGAGGCTGGGTAATGTAGTCACTCCATGGTTTCTAGTGGTTGTACAGGTTTACGCACTGTGGATCAGAGCTAAGGAAGTGTTGTGTTTAGTTCACATTCGAGTTACATTCTAGTTCCAATGAATTCTCAATAAAACAAAAGTTAAAATCTTTTTTTTTTTTTTAGTTCATATGTCTGCACGAACTTTTACTAGGTTATTTGTAGAACCTGGAACTGACTTTAACTAACTAATAATAATAATGATAATCAGTATCAGGCTTTCAATGATTTCTAAGAAGTTGACTTGTTTTCTGGGGCATGATGGTTGTTCAACATACACATTTAATAGGAAAAAAAAAAAATCAAAAATCTGATACACAAGTTTTAGTTGATCTTGGGTTTCTTGAAATCAGTGCAGGATCAAAAATATTCACATGGCAGATTTATGGTTAAGGCTCCAAAAGCTTAAGATTAACCTTATTTAACTAATTCACATCCAGCCTGGTTGTGCATTTGACATGATTTTTAATAATACCTGGATCTATACTGGTACTGCTGTAATAGTCACAAGGATTTTCTCTGTTCATGTGGTCAGCTGCAAACTTTAGTCGAGATTGAAGGTGTAGAATTTGGATCAGGGCCTTCTTACTTGGACAGCAGGCTTTCAGTGCAAAAGGCAATGCGCAGAGGGCCTCGTAGGGATTCTAGTCTGTGAGGAACGGATAGCAGTATGAGTCATGTGCATTCTTTTTCCTACTGTCCTCACTGATGCCGGTGATCCATGTTTTAGTGTTTTAGTGCTGTCCATGGTGCTGGTTGAACCCTGGTTGCCTTTTTTATGACGAGAGAGAAGATTGTTTTAGCCAAAGAGTTATTAAGGAAGCTTTAAGAATGCAATAAACAAATCTTTATATATATATTTATTAGACTTCTGGTGAACTACACTAACCATGATTCCCACCCAACTTCCATGATGAGCCTCACATAACTAATCACGCTCCTTCATACATCTTAAATCATTACACATCCATTAAATATATGTTTGACTGTTCAATCTCTCAACCAGACAGGCGAAGCTATTTTTGAAAAGGTTTTCATTTTGTTTTTTGGTCTGAGGTCAGGATGACAGTGTGAAGTTCTGATTATACCTCACTGATAGATGAAATGTTTTAGCCTCTGCTGTTTCAGTCTGCATCTCCAGTGTGTGATTGTTAGGCTGCATGGTGCTAGTCTGAGACCACCTGTGTCCTACAAATCACTCCACCTGCCCTAGTGAGCATAAAACCCCACTGAGGAAATCAATCACTGCAGCAGCTCTTTTCATTTATATTCACCTTCTATCCATCCATCCATCTATTCAGGAAGTTCATCTGATTACATGCTATCTATCTATCCTGCAAGGTATTCATCCATTTATTTCACCATCCATACAGTAGCCCATACATGCTTACATTTATTAAAACCCTTTAACTATTGATTTACCAATTTGTCAGTCTGATCATATATTCAGCCATCCATCCATCTGTCCATCCATCCATCAATGTTATTTTCAACCAGTGTATATACTGATTCTGTCCATCAATCAATTTTTCTTTTCTGTCACCTGTATGTTGATCCCTAAATCCATCCATCCATCCATCCATCCATCCATTAATTTATCTATTCACTAGTCTATATATCCATACATACATACATCCACTTGTACATCTGTCAATGCATCCATTAATCTGTATGTATTCCATCCATCATCCATCAGCAGATATATTCAGCAATCTTTTATTGATCCATTCATCAGTTTGTCCATCCATCCATCCATCCATCCATCCATCTATCCATCCAACTATACACCCATACACTAATCTGTTGATCACATCTAGCCATCCATCCATCCATCCATCCATCCATCCATCCATTCTTCATCCATCTACCTAGTTATTGATTTACCAATCTATATAGCAATCCATCCATACATCCACTAGTGTATTGATGCACAAAAATCTATTAATTTCTGTTCACCAATCTATATATTTACCCTAAATTATCCATCCATCCATCCATCCATCCATCCATCCATCTAGCCATCCATCCATTTATCTCTGCATTAATTAACTAAAATGTATATTGCAACATTCATTTATTTGTCTGTCTGTCCATCCATCCATTTACCTAGACATCTATTTACCAATCTAAAATACAGTACATGTTCATTCATCCATTCATGCATTTGCATTACATTGCATTTACATTATGGCATTCGGCAGGTGCCCTTATCCAGAGCGACTTACATTGACATTGGTCCAACAGTGACAACTTGGTGGTCATGGCGTTTGAACCTGGGACCTTCTAAACTGTAGTCCAATGCCTTAACCACTGAGCTGAATTAATTATAACCATTTATAAACAACCATAATTATAATAATTATAATCCATCCATACATCAATTAATTTAGCCATTTGTTTAACAATGCTTTTATCCATTTATCCAGTTATAATTAATTCAGCAATAGATTTGCTTTATTTATCCATCCACTGATCCATAAGCTCCATTTTGGTTGAATGAATGTTTTCTTTTTTTGTGTTAAACCTTTCTGTATTCGGGAGTAATAATAAAAAGAAATAACAAATAATAATTTATTACCAGATGCATGACCTTACTAGATTAATCTTTAAACATATTTATTGGCTTCATGGTTAGGACCTTGGTTTAACATTTTAACATCAACAAGTGTTTCATTTAAGATCCATGCACCATGCCATTCATCCAAATCCATGAACTTATTAAAGCATCAAACTTCAAATGGTAGAACAAATACACTTTAAACGAGTAGAAGAGTATCACCATATTATTAAAGGTTATTAATATCATCAGTCAATCATAAAACTATTAAAAATTTCCTAGTGCCACTCATATGCCATAAGACCATGCACATTTGCATCAATGAGACCTGAAATTAGCAATTAGCATCAATTTCCCTTGATCTGCACCTCAGTGCATGGTAATTAATTATGGAACTCATCAGCCAGTCAACACGAAGACAGAATATTCGTATGCATCATTATGTTTTGGCTGACTGATCACACCAGCAAATATTCGCATGTTAATGGGTGAAAATTCAGCTCTCGGGGCCGTGATGAGAAATGAGAAAATTGTTTTATGTGAATGTGTTTTAGACGAGGGGTAGAAAGATCTGAACTATGTAAAGCGACTGGCTGAATTGAAAACAGTAAAAAAAAATGATCATCTCAATTTGCTCTAAATTTAAACATTATGCAGAAATCAAATGAGACGCTTTGACTCCTCTCCATTAATCTTCAGTTGGGTCCGCAGGCCTGGATGAGGATTAATGAGGACATAAATGGAGTGTTAGAAAATAGGAAGAGGTGAAGCCATGAAGCAGGAACAGGAAGAAGGATCTCACAATATAATGATTAGACATCCTAAAGATGAGTGAAACTGAAAAGACGGAATAAAGTTATAATATCGGCAAGGATTAGTAGCCACCTTCTTTTATAAGCTATAATAAGCTTTAATAAGTTTAATATAATAAGTTTTTCATTCTGATGTCTTGTATGTTTCATCCACGCATTTGTCCATCCATCAAGGCTACGTATATTGCAATCTATACGCTGTATATAAATTAATTGAATAAACTACCCATCCTTCCATTTATCTATTTACCAATCCATCCATCCATCCATCCATCCACCCAGACAGCCAGCCAATCATCCAGACAACCAGTCAATCATCCATTATTTATCTGTTCCCAGTCTATAGATTGATCCATCCATCATCGATCAATCAATTTAGCAATCTTTTAGTAACTAATCTATCCATTTATCCATCTATTCATCTCTGCTGTCATTCATCAATCTGTATATTGAAGCATCTATGAATCTATTTATTCATCTTATATTAATCCATCCATCCATCTATCCATTTATCCATGCATCAATTTATCTACATTATGCAATGGTCCATTTGTCCAACCTTAGTGGTCAATGTCTAATCATAGTTTCTAATGAATTTAATCTAAATCGGTCCATAGTGCCAAAAAGATCCCATATAATTCACTAAACACCGTAATAAGTGAGAAAAATTAAAAAGACGTAATGAAGTTATAAGATCAGCTACGGTACAATCGCTAGCCTTTGCCTTTTATTATAAGCTGTGATTTCGATTGTGATATCTTGGACCTTCCAGCTGTTTGGGCTTGGCCTTTCACAGAGTGAGGTGGGCGAAACCAAAGAAGTTCAGTTGTGCCATGCCTGCATGATTAGCAGTCATCAATAAAGAACTTGTTTATCTTGTTTTTATCATTTTTTTAAATAGCATTAAAAATAGCATTTTTAAAATTCATTTTTCAATTAACATTATCAGCGTAGAACAAGCACCATAGTTTGACATGCTGATAAGCAAGTGGGACCTTAATAAGAGCTGATCTTCCAAGCAACACTACTGTATGTATCTGCCAGGACTTAATATAAAAGTTTGAAAGGATGAAGCCTCGAAGCACACGGGGACGCACTTAAAACAGTATCAGTTGCTTCAGACCTGCTGTCACAGTTTAGCTTAAAAGAGCCGGGTTTAGCCATCAATAGATACGAGGTGTTAAAGATAATCAGAGCTGCATCTATGGTGGATAATGGGATCTTGTATGTCAGGGAGATAAGCTGGATCTATCGGTCTGTTTTCAAAGGGATGGAGAGAAAGAAAAAGCAAGCCGAGGCAGATTTTAGGATAAAGATTTTTCCATCCTGATTGTCTCAGTGGACATGTTCAGTGAATGCGGTGACCTGCAAAAACCATTCTCATGGTCAAATTTTGACATTTTCTTCTTTATATTCTTTTTTTTTTTTTTTTAATTACCTGGAAGATTGTTCTCTTTTACATAAAAGTTACATTTGAAAACTTTAGCAGATTTTAAAATACTTGATGAAAATACTTACATCTATATCCAAAATCTGCCAAATTATCAGGTTTACGATCTGACTTTATCAGCATGATCCACATCAGTCTTTGTCTCATCACCATGAGGTGGCCAGAAAAACAAAAATATATTAAAAACTTAAGTAAAAGTGCAGATTCCTAAGGGCAAATAGTAGTCAAGTAAAAGTAGAAGTCCCCCATTTGCTTGTGTACCTGATTTAAAGTATTCACCTTTACTTAAATATCAAGAGAGAAAAAAACAGGGCTTCAATTACAGTAGCTCACTTTAGCCTTTTTCTTAGTTTAATCTTTCCCTCTCTCTTTTATTATCACTTTGTCACATTCTGTTTCTCTCGTTGTCTCTGAATTCCCACCACCAGAGCATACTGTATAAAAACAGAAATCTGTGTGTGTGTGTGTGTGTGTGTGTGTGTGTGTGTGTGTGTGGGTGTGTGTGTGTGTGTGTGTGTGGGTGTGTGTGGGTGTGTGTGTGTGTGTATGCAAATGAGATGATGTTTAGTGATGGAGAGCTTGTGAGTTGGTGTGTGTATAGGCCATGCTGTAAGAGGCCTGAATGAAAGAGATAACAGATGGTGTGTGTGTGTGTGTGTGTGTGTGTGTGTGTGTGTGTGTGTGTGTGTGTGTGTGTGTGTGTGTGTGTGTG
>JAQQZT010000005.1:6226159-6239943 GCA_030068275.1 Clarias platycephalus | reverse complement strand
GCCCCCCCCCCCCCCCCCCCCCCCCCCCCCCCAGACGTGTGCATTACATCTCGCCGTTCTGCTTAGTCACACCTTAAGAATACACTACAAGCTACAGCTCACCTCATTTAGATGTTTATTTTTGGACCAAGTATTAAGTGTCAGATCTTTCAAATTCGAATTTTATTTGTCACATACACAGTCATATACAATACCATATGCTGTGAAATGCTTATATGACTGCCTGTGACCTTAAAAATATAAGCTTATTAATAAGAAATGAATAAAAAAATATGAATAAAAAAGAAATACAATAGAAAATAAATTTAGCTAGGATAAAATAAAAATGAAAATATTCTGTACAAATAAAACTATTCTGTACAATATAGAAAAATATAGAAATTTTAGTGTAAAAAAAGAAAATTGACTAGGGGGTGTGCAAATATGCATGAAAATGTCTTATTAAAGTGACTTGTGTGCAATGTTCCAAGAAATTAAATATAAATATCTAAGTGTGCATGAATGTGTCCATAAGTATCCATGAATGTCCAGGATGAGTGCGAAGAGACAATGTCATAATTGTGGATGTTGTCTGCCAGTTAGAAAATTGGAGATCCACTGATACATAGATGAGCTGGTGCCCAGGTGCTCCAGCTTGGTGGTGAGTGTGGAGGGAATTATGGTATTAAATGCAGAGCTGTAGTCGACAAAGAGCATTTTAACATAATTCCCCTTCCGAGTGTCCAGGTGCGTGAGAGATGTATCGAGAAGATGAGAGATCATCATCTGTAGAGCGGTTCGGGCGGTATGCAAACTATAATGGGTCCAGTGTGTCAGGTAGTGAAGAAATGGTGAAGTCTCTGACCAGCCGTTCGAAGCACTTCATCACTACTGAGGTGAGGGCTACAGGACGATAGTCATTGAGGGAAGTAAGATGGATTTCTTCGGGACAGGAACAATGATGGACTCCTGAAAGCATGTGGGAATCACCGACTGAGATGAAGAGAGGTTGAATATCTCTGTGAACACAGGTGCTAGCTGGTCTGTGCAGGCTCTGAGGACTCGACCTGAGATGCCGTCTGGTCCTGCTGCTTTCCTGGTGTTCACTCTCCTGAAGGCTCTCCTCACGTCATGCTCGGTGATGATGAACACGTTTCCGGTGCTGGCATTGTCTTCCTCTCTGTGTGAGCATAGAACCAGTCTCAAACCCAAATAAAATGGGAAGGGTGCATCAGGAAGGGCATCCAGGGTAAAACTTGTGCCAGGTTGTGAGTGCAGATCAGATGGTCAGCTGTGGTGACCACTCAATGGGAGCAGCCGAAAGACCATCAACAATTTACAGTATTAAAATTCTTTGGTAATTGATGACATCGTAGATCAGTGGTTCTCAATACTATTTCTAGAAAAAAACACTTTTTTTCCATTTTATTAATGCTAGGCATCACAGCACAAATGGACAGTTTCCAGTTATCTGTTCTCGCAGACAATCCTTCCTCGTCAGTGGGTCCCACTTCCCCTTGCGACACTTGCATGAGCGTACGGTTAAGGGCTTTGTCCAAGGGCCCAACATGTGGCAACCTGCTCAAACTCCTGGCCCCCTATTCATCAACCCAGACCCTCAGCTACCTGATCTATCACTGCCCCCTGGACGACCACGGCCCTAAACATTTTTAATGTTCTGCTGCTCTACCACACCTACTGTAATTAAGAAAAGGCTGTTAAATAGTTGGACATTGCTTTGGAAAGTGCCAGACACTGACTACAAGCTGAAATCTGTGATAAAATTGGTGACTTCTTTGGCTTTTCCTGTCTGATGTGATGGACACAACAATGCCACCTGTTCCTGCAACTTGAGATTGTCTGGAGCTAATTCGTTAATTAATCCAATCAGCTTTCATCCTCGGCCAGTGAAATAGCGCGCGGTATCACTTTCACTCCCAGAATATCTTCCACATTTATAATCAGCACTTTGACATGCTGATAAGTGAGAGACGGCCGAAGGAAAAAAAAAATCTGCGTCGGCTTCTCACATGTCGACCGTCCTACAACGGGGTGACCAACGTTTTGACGCATTAATGCTAGCGCTTGTTCACATGTAACATCGATATTGAACTGTTCCGGAAATGTCACACTGTTTTGAGCCTTAGCACTGACATTTACATTTATAGATTTACCAGACCCTGTCGTCCAGAACGACTTATGAATGAGATGCCGATCGATGCACAAATCTGAATGGAGCCAAATGCAACCCGAGAATTCCCACCTATCCATTAAAACCAAGCGAGAGAAGGACAGGAAGAAGCATGACGTGTTAGGTTCTATTATTGAAATATATAACAAACACTAGACTTCATGGTGTTTTAGGTGAGACTGTGAGGGTGAATTGGTCTAAAAACTAAACGTGTCTAGCTCAGTAGCAAGTCTTTGTTCTGATTAGCTGTCTTATGCTAATACATTTCATTAGAGCTTGTGATTGGAACTACAACAGAGGATCTGCCACAGAGCCACCTTAATGCAGACACTGCACTCAGTAAATGATGAGCATCAAAGAACATTACTTTTTTTTTCATAGGTTTATAATCTGTGCTCAGTTCAGTCCGAATTCAGGGATCCTTATCCTCATCATCTTTTTTTAATGAATTCATTCATTCATTCATTAATCAATTAATTTTATTACCAGGGACCTCTTCAAATGTAAATACAAGGTGTGTTCAAGTCAAACCAGGACTTTTAGAATTTTTTTCATGAATCAAGGTGTAAACAAAGTGATTATATTTTGAAAAGAATTTAAGCACAGCACAGTGATGAGCCTCTTAGTAAAACATTTGAATGGTTCAAACTTTCTCAAGAAGGCCATACAACCTGGCCGAGGTGGCTCGCAGCCCACTGCAGTCATTGCCCTGAACATTCAGCGAACACCTAGAACACCTGATCCTTGAAAATCTACGAAAACTTGTTGCCAATTTGTGGAAGAGACGAATCTATCTGTGAGAATTGTACACAAAATCATTCACCAGCAGCTTACAGGAACTCAGCTGGGAGTTATTGCCACATCCCCCATACAGTCCTGACCTCGCTCCACGCCATTTCCACATGTTTGGGTCATTATTAAAGGAGTTCCTAGAAGGCCAGTGTTTCAGACCTGAAGCATGCAGTACTAACATGGCTCTGGTGTACTGAGAAACCTTTCTACCTTGATGGTATTCAAGCACTAGTGAAACTCTGGGATAAGTGCAATAGTGTAGAGGGGATTAAATAGAAACATAAAGGGAGTTTTTCTTCCCATAACTGTTCTGTTATTCTGCAAAATCAAAAGTCCTGCTTTGACTTGAACACCCCTTTTACTACTGATGCTTTCAAAGTAGATTTATCTCATTATGAATATTTTAATGGCATACAAGCATAGTTTTTTTCTATACAGTGAGAGGGGGGAAAAATCTATGTTTTAATTATTTAATATACTTACAGTACATAAGTGCACTTAGAATTTCTTATAAATATGAAACAAATGAGAGCATGCATTCATAAACATGAGAAAAGAAATTGATAAAGAATTAAAAAAGATCAGACACCACACATTATTGGTACAACATTGGTGCTGTACTTTGTTTAAAGAGGTTCCAGCTTTAATATGTTTAATAAGTATTTTGATTTTGTAGTATTGTCCTTCACTTTTTTTTTTTTCTGATTCCTCTAAGCAAACTGTGGGGCGGTTTATTACTTACTTGTTCTCTGTGTAACAGCTTTCAGGTCATCCTGCAAGGATTTCCAGTGACTCCTCATTAGTTATAATTCCATACTCTTTCCACCTGAACATTATTAAACCAATTGCTTTTTAATACCATTGTCCTTGTGTAAGATGCAATTAGAAGGAGACAAGCAGAAGACAAGCGCCCATAATCAATTCGGATTTAATTTTAGGCAAACCAGAAATCAATGGTTCACAGTTTGGGTCGAAAAACAAACCAGGATAATCCACAGGTGTGAACAAAAGGAAGAATGGATACTGTATTATTAGGAAGTCAACAAACAATGGAGGTAGAAAGCAGAAGAATTGAGGAAAACAGAAAACAGTGGCTCAGTGATGCTAATGTGTGTGTGTGTGTGTGTGTGTGTGTGTGTGTGTATACAGTGTAAATATAAACAATTTGACAGCAAAGCATGATAAATGCCATTTTCAGACTTTTACTAATTTTGTCAAATTATTATTGTTTGACACACAAGGTAGTCTGTAACAAAATAATCAACTTGAAAACCGATATATATAATGTTATTTTTTAAAAGAAAGTTTTGAGCCATTTTGAGCCAATTGTGACTGGTTTTTTGAGCAAAATGTCGAGTCAATCACGTCGCTTCTTTCCGTGATGTTATCACTGAAGCAAAGATTCAGTACCTCCTACTGTACTTGCTCTGAGTAGTTAAATGTGTTCAAAGGGTTTTTAGAGAATGTTGAAGGCAGAAAAAGAACTTCAGCTGTAATAAATAACATATGCGTCGCTTAACGTCTGCGAAACATTCTGTGAAAGAGGAAATTATATGATTTGGATATTGTTCAAACACAACATTACATAATAAATAAAATTATGTGGCATACTGTAGTGTAGTAAGCAGTGTCGTAAGGCAGTTTTTAATTAAACTTAAAACTTAAAGTATTCTAAAGTGATTAATGAACGAGAGACAAGAGAGGCACATGCTGTGTTGGAAAGCTGTTGAATTCACTTTGTCTTGTTTTGTTCACAATTGCTGTAATATAATCTTTAGGGAACGATTGATGGACATGCCGTATCCACACACACGATTGTTTCAGGGTGGGTGAAAGGTACAAAAAAGTCTGCTGCAGGAAGTCATTTGGGATATTGCTGAGAACCTCCTGAATCCATGACTCCAAGTCCTTCAGTGTGCAAGGCTTTGTAGCCCCACATGAAAAAACACATGGAGTGAGATCTGAACTACTTGAACTACAACGTCGTCCAAACCAACATCTTGAAAAATGCTAGTAAGAGCAAAACGGCGTGATGCACTATGGGGTGGTGGTCCAGTGATACTTATATAAGTTCTATAGCCATTAAATATTATCCATATATATACACACAGTATACACACGTGTGTGTCTTGACCCATGTTACCTGTTAGAGTATGTTGCAGTTTTGCGCAATAGATCAAACCAAATGTAGTCTGCGCTACAATCCTGTGTCCTGATCATTACAATATGGAGTCTTACAACATGAAATCACATTGACTAGAGAGCCTCTTTAAAGCAGTAATTAGATTGCTGTGCTAGAGGCCGATGTCTTTCTCCATCAGGCCAGGCTCGGTTCTCCATTAGCAACTGAAATAAAGCATGCTGTGCCTGCCTGCTGGTGCTTTTATGAGCTCGGCACACTGAGATGGGAGATGGAGGGGACACGTACACATGTGCTGGCATCACACAAATACTAAGTGGGGCTTCAATCAAATTTCAAATAGGAGAAAAAAAATCACAGACATGAAGCTAATTTTTAAAATTGGCTGAGATGGAAAAGTTGTCGTACAGGTATAAATGTAAAGTAGGAAGATGGGAAGAGATTTTTTTTTTCTTGTCTCCCTATTTCTAATATGATTAGCATTATCATTATTATGGCTTTAGAACTAAAGGGACCAGCTGGTGCTTGAGTGGGACCAATATTTCATCTTTTGTATCTTTATGCTTTTATAAATAATTATAAGTACTTATATGCCCCTGGATTTATATTTACTTACATTTACTAAAAGCTAATTAAAGGCAGACTGTGAGCATCCTGCAAGGTAAACCATCCATACTGAAGGTAAAAACGTTTGACGGTACCATATTAATGATAATTGAACAAAATACTGCAGTATGGCATCATGCACCTAAGATTTCTGGGAAGTATATAAAGAAACCAGTGGCTCAACATCTACTAATCGGAAGATCAATGGATCAAGCCGCAACACCGCCAAACTGCCAATGATGGGCCACCGTCCAGGGGTGCAGTATTATACCTGAGCACAACTTAACTAACAAGCAGTAATATGCAAAAACAAGATTTTCACTCTGCTGTCATGTATACTGCCTAGACAAAGAAAATTATTCAACCACCTTTAGCTTTGATTTGACAATGTTGTGTCCAGTTCATGTGTAAAAATGATTCCTTATGCTCCCAGAACCACTCTTTTACATGTTGAGTCCTGGAATGTGCCTGTGCTTCAGGGAGGGAAAAACTCTAGAGATGGGATAACCTGGTCGTTCAGTACATTCAGGTCAGCTGACTTCATTTTATTGCCACATAACATTGCTGAGCCTAGACATGAGCAACTAAAGCAATCTCAGATCATCACACTGTCTCCAGAGGCTTGTACCGTGGGCACTGTGTACAGTTTCACTCTGGTATAGAGTCAATCAGGACTCATTAGACCACATAACCTTTTTCCATCGCTCCAAAGTCCAATCTTTACAAGCATTTTTTTTTTGCCTCACTAATACAGTAAGTGGTTTTCTTATGGACATGCAGCTGTTTAGGCCCAATCCTGTGAGTTCTCATCACATTATGTATGTATGGAAATGCTCTTACTTTTTGATTTTTCCCATGCAACTGATTTTTTTCCCCATGATTTCATTCATGATTTCTTTCCGACCACATTTTATTCCACAGAGTTGACGGTTCAGCGCTATTCATCCAGGTTTTGATGGATAGGATGTGTTGAAGGGTTCTTAATCCAGTTCCCGTCATGTCAAATCTCCTTAGCTGTTTTCTTTGCTTGATGCAGCCAATAATTTGGTTCTTCTGGAATGACGACTTCTTCTTCTTTTTGGTTGATGTTTTTTGAATGCATTGTCAAGATGCAATTAATTCAAAACCATGAGACCAAACCAGGCAGAGAAAAAACAACAAGAAAATTCAAATAGTAGAAAACCAAAATAAAACAACAAAAAAGGAATGAATGAATGTAAATGTTAACAAGCAGGGTGTTGCAACGTGACAAAGTGAATGAGTGGAATAAATACACAGAGTGATTAGCGTAAATGGCCAACAGGTGTGTGCAATCAGCAGGGTGTCGAGCTGGAGCAGTGGTGATTGGGGCCCTCATTCATTAAAAAGTGCATTCATACAAATGGGGTCTGGAATGTGCAAACTTATCCTTCTAAGCAGAAACCTGGGATTTATAAAGAAATACATTAGCAGAAAATTGAGCGTTTAATTTTTTGTCTATTTACAGAAGCTTTTTTTTTTTATTATTATTATTTTTTTACAGCAGCTCCATAATACTGCGAACTACTTAGACATAAAGCATTAAAGCATAATAGTCTTTTATAAATCTTTATTTAATTATTTGAATACACTTAGTTTGTGTATAGTGATATTAAAAAGGAAAGACGGCCCTTAGGAGAGACTGCGTTTATTGTATAATGAAAGAGACTGTTACCTGCGAAGTCTGATAATATGATTATAATCGCTTATTTAAGTTTATTTGGAACTTACAGTATAAACTCCAAAGGAAAGAAAGGAAACCAGACATACTGTAGGACCTGGAATTGCAGAGAGAAAAAAAAAAGTCCTTTTGCAAATAAATAAAAAATAAAGGAAGAGGAAAAAGGGGAATCATATGCAAACAGGAAGTTGAGACATGATAGAGAAGGCTGGGGTAGTGTACTGTAGCTGAGTGTATTCTTTACATAATAATAAAAATAATATTCAATATGAAATCCCAGTTAGAAAGGGCGTTGCTCAAGGGCTTGAGCCCCCGACCTTCCGATCACAAATACAGTATCCCACAGCCTTAACCAGGATACATCCTGTAACTAATGATAACCAGGTAAAACCAGAATGTGTCATAAAATAAAATGAATAATTGTCAGTGTTGGTCGAAATGCTCTGGTGTAAGAGGAATGACTAATTTTGGGACATACTCTAATTGGAAAATAATCAGCCTCGGATGGTAACGGTGTTTCCACAATGGGATTAGTTTCGTCTAAGAGGACACCCAAAGAGTAAAAGGTTTTACTCCTTACTTAACATTCTGGGATGTCATTTTCTAAACTTTTGAGATGGAACCAAGTCTACAGTATAAGCTGCCAATTTCCTTTCATATAGAATAGTCATGCAGTAGTGAGTTGTAATTAGAGAGCATTAGTGGCAAACTTTTTGGCATTAATACCAACAGACACACCAACTGTTGATGAATCCAAATCCTTTCACGCACCGCACCAAACATAGGAAACTCAAACAAACGCAGATGAACAGCTTGTGGGTGTCTGATTGCGTTCCAAATCTCAGGAACACTTTTACATCCAGAACATCTGCCAGTGTTTCTCTCTGCACTGTCTGGGGACGAAGCCTGAGTCAGAGAGATAACGCTAGCCAAAGCGGAGAATTAGTTGCAGAAGAGAAGAGCATATTCAGTCCACTATGTCGGTGGAGAAGACTTAGAACAGTGAATGTATGAGTTCTCTTGGGTGCTGATTGCTAAATATTCTCTGTACTGAATAAGATACTTTATTATTTAGTTATTTTAACAGTTGGTCACAATATAGACCATTGATTTCAGGTCTGTGGAATTTGTCATGTATTACATTTAGTTAATTTAGTTAACCCAGAACTACTGAATACTCCATTCTGATTGATCAGAAAGCTGTTGGGTGTTTCCATGATGATGATGATGATGTTGGTTGGTAAACACTTTGAGATTAGCTCATATACTGTAGAATATCCATTTATCCATTATGTCGGGTCTGCATGGAGCCAATTCCATCCCAGGGAACTTAGGTACACCCTAGATTGGGTGTCAATCCATTGGCGGGCACAAGCACACATGGGCAACATAGAAATGCCAATCAACCTACTGTACTGTGCATGTCTTTGGACTTTGGGAGGAAACCCACCAAGCGTGGGAAAAACATGCATACAGTAGTGGAGGCAAAATTCGAACCCCAACCCTGGAGGTGTGAGGTGACTGTTCTAACCACTAAGCCATCATGCCACCCTTACAGAACATCTCTATAGGATAGTACGCTTTTAAATTTGATTTCAAAATGTTTTTATCTTAAGTACACGAAGTCCACATTTTAAGTTACAAGGACTGCTGTTATGATCACGTTATGATCAATCGGAATCAAGAATCTATCAGTGCTGTGATTCATCTTATACAGTACAAGCTTGCTTAAATTTTATGTGTGTGCTTATGATTGCAATCATGCCTGCATGCAAATGTGTTTTCTCCCTGTGTGTATTTGTGTTGCGTTATCTGATAAATCAATTCCACCCACGTTCAATAATCAAAATATTTCACTAGTCTGAGGACAACATCATTAACAACATTGAAATGTTTTATCAACTTTGTTAACGGCACACTGTGGAACTCCTGACTGAAACAGCTAATTGGAGCCTGGATAATAACACTCGTAATAATTCTGTGTGTAATACTGCTTAGTTATGAGACGCAAATTGGATGCTGGTGTTGTGCTTAAAGAGGCTGAACAAACGATACAGAAGCAGCCTGTCTGGAGCCAAATTCTCTATCTCGTCATCTCCCTAAACGAGCCAAAAGAAAGAGATCTGCTAATTCGACTGTTAGAGCTTTTCTAATGAGATATTTGTCAAAGCTAAACATGATAATCGTATTATCAAGCAAAAAAAAAGTGCGTGATGAAATTACGTCTGATTAAACTATTGACAGTTTCAGGTGAATAAGTAAGAGACAGATAAACAAATGCAGTCATGACCAAAAGCATTAAGACAACATACGTATGTCTAGTTCTCCCTGAGCACAAAACAGGTGAGTTCTTGCCTATCTGGCTGAAGAGTTGTGCTAATTACAATCAGATGGTTTAGTTAATGGATGGAACAAATATGCGGCAGGAGTATTGTCCACCTCTGCACAAATATGACTAAAACTTGGGAATTCTCAAATGAATTGCAAACTTCTGTGTTAGATTTCTGTGCATGATCTTCGGGAAGCGATCAAGCAGCCATGGATTCGAACAAATGGCACCAGAGTAGTACAGACATCTTTTTTGACTCTATGCCCAGTCAGATTTATTTTAATAATGAAGAGCTTCATACTGAAAATTCACTGTTTTATAATTAGTGTTGGGGGATGTTACTTTTTAAAGTAACTAATTACATTACAAAATTACTGTCATTAAAAAGTAATGTTACGTTACAGCGTTACTTTTCCCATAAAAGTAACTAGTTCGAGTACTTTTCCATTGCAGAAAATGAAAACTCCTTTGTGATTCCTTATGCATGTTGCTTTACTCAAGATCTTTATAATTATTCTACCATCATCACTCAGTGAAGTTTGGCCCATAATCTGTTAACTACTAATACCCCTATCTCACCTACGCGGTTTTGCGCGGTGACCGTAAGTACGGTTCATCATGATTCACCGCGAGTTTTGGCATGGTGATTACGTTTCCATCTTTCCGCAGAAGCTCGCGGACCTTGCAGAACTTCACGGAACGTCGGGCGGTCACTCGCAACTGCTCACGGGGCCTAACAACGCTTCTCACCGCGAGTCAAACCACATAGGTGAGATAGGGGTATAAAAGCAGGAATAACAGAGGGGGATGGGTTATCAGGGGGTGGGGCTTGTTGGACAGCTTTCACACACACACTAACGGATTACATAAATTGTCTGAACAACAGATTAAAATTTTTTTTAAATAACTAAATAACTGAGTACTTAAATGGCGGACCTAACACGTTAGATTACTCGTTACATCAAAAAAGTAATCCAAGTACAAAGTAATGCGTTACTTTGTAACGTGTTACACCCAACACTGTGTATAACAATTTCCTTGAATACAAATAACACATTGATCCTATATTGAGCATGTTATTAAAACATTGAATTTCAATTTTGCCTGAATACTTTTGGCCATTACTATAGGTGGATTAGTTGAAGGATGGATGGATTAATTTTTGATGGTTGAATTAAACCAATTAAAGTGGTTTCAGTGATTAGGTAATGTTTAAACAGATGGATTATGATGGGGGAATAATCGAATAGACAGAAAGATGAACTGTTTAATAAGTAGGTGGATGATTGGGGTGGCATTGTGGTGTATGTATACACAGTGGTATGGCCACCACACAGCTCCAGCTGCCCCAGTTAAAGCCTGAACTTGGGTTACTGTCTGTGTGGAGTTATTATGAATGTTCTTTCAGGGTAAAAACCTACTGATGATTGAATACAATTTTTCTACTAATGTTTCTTGAAGAAATTAATGATGATTGAATGAAAGTAAGATTGGCTAGATGGATGGTTCAATGGATCTACTAATTTCACTGAATTGTGGATTAATGGACAGATGTTTTCAAGGAAGAATGAATCTAGTATGGATGGGTTCTCTTGATGGATGGGTTGACCTTTGAATAGAAGAGATATAGATTCATAGATACATTGATATAGGACGGATACACAGATGGATACAGTGAGTGGATGGATGGATGATAAATGAATGATGCTTCCATTGAGATGGAAACATTCAAGTGAATAAGTGAGATGCATGGAACAGATACTGTAGATGGATGCAATATATGGATAAGTGACTATTTATCGATAGGTGGATGAGTGGGTGGAAGGACAAATGAAGGGATGTACTGTATGAATTGAAGAATAAATAAATATACGGATATATGGATGGCTAAGTGGATGAATATAAGTAAGTAGAAGGATTGATGGATGGTTGGATAATAGATGAATGAGTGGATGTTAATGTTCAAAAATATTCAGATGATGGATGGATAAACTGATAAATGGAAAAGTGGGTGAGTGGACAAAAAATGTCTGGACATATGGCCAACAATATTTCTGGCTCCCACAGACAACTCATTATGTGTATAAGAGCCGCCTGTCCAAGACCAAAGAGCCGCAAAGGACATCAGGGACAAGACTGTAGACTGTAGACACAAGACTGAAATGGGCTACAAGACCATCATCAAGAAGCTTGGTGAGAAGGAGACAACTGGAAATGCAAACAAATACAAAATAATCATCAATCGCCCTCGGTCTGGAGCTCCATACAAGAAATCACCTCATGGGCTAAGGATAATAATAAGAAAAGAGAGGCATCAGCCCAGAACTACATGGGAGGAGCTTGTGAATGATCTCAAGGCAGTTGAACCAAACCATTGGTAACACAACACGCCGCCATGGATTGAAATGAATCAGCGCTTCAAGGTCCACCTCTCAAAAAGGCACATGTACAGGCTTGTCTGAAGTTTTTTCAATGAACAGAGAAGGATTATGAGAAAGTGCTCTGGTCAGATGAGACCAACATTGAGCTCTTTGGCATCAAAGGCTGTTGACTATGACTCTAAGAACACCATCCCTACAGACAAACACGGAGGTGGAAACATCATGCTTTGGGGCTGTGTCTCTGCTAAAGGTACAGGAGGACTTTGCTGCATTGGGTGGTCCATGGATGGGGCCATGTATTGTAAAATTCTGGAGATCCTCCTGAAGATGGGTTGTGGATGGGTCTTCCAGCATGACAACGATGCAAAACACCAACAAGGCAACAAAGGGGTGGCTTAAGAAGAAGCAAACAAAGGTCATTGAGTGGCTTTGATTCTCAGAAAAAAACAGCCAGTCTCCAGAACTATAGAAAATGTATGGTGGGAACTGAAACTTTGAGTTGCCAAGTGACAGGAAAGAACCCTTAAGGATTTAGAGAAGATCTGTAAAAAATAGTGGACCAAAATCCCTCCTGAGATGTGTGCAAACCTGGAAACAATCTAGAAAAAACGCCTTACCTCTGTGCTTGCCAACAAGGGTTTCTCCACCAAGTACTATGTCATGTATTGCTTGGACATTAAATATAGTACTTATTTTACTTATTGAAATCAAGAATTATATAATGTGTTTTTTCTGGATTTTTGGTTGATATTCTGTCTCTGTCCCTTACAATAAACCTATGATCAAAAATTATCCCTTCATTTTCATGGATTGGCACCCTGTCCAGGGTGTACCCTGCCTCGTGCCTCGTATAGGTGGATGATGTGAACGCTGGATGGAAAATTAAAAATTTAATGTATACAGTACAGTATATTTATGGATGTCTGGCTGGATGAATTGATGAGCAAACAAGTAGATGTACTGTATACTGCAGTTCATGGAGTTTGTGGATGGATGGATTATAATAATGTATAATGTATAGATTGATGCAGAGATGGACAGATAAATAGATGGATTATTAAAGACATAGATAAAAAGTGGATAAACAACTAATGTATGTTTCGAGGGATGAGTTGGTGGATGGATGGATGGATGGATGGATGGATAAGATGATGGGTTAGGCAGATGTATAAATGGATAGATGGAAGAATGGATGCATAGATGGATAGACGGATAAATAAATAATTGAAGGTATAGAGGGATGAGTGGATGGATGGCAGATAAGTGGAGAGATGAGATAGCGGATTGCACTTTATTCTGTGTGGGTTATGCCACCCTATAACGGTGCATGAGCATCAGTTAAAAAAGATATGTGCGGTGGCTTCTCGTGCTTTGGAGGTCTTGCACCCTGCCCAGTTGGTAGCTGTCACTGGTTTGAGAGTGCACTAGAAAGATGGATGGGAATTGGATGTGATTAAATTAGGGAGGAAAATCTAAGAAAAAAAACATCTATACAATTATAAACAAACACACAACTCTTTGATCTCTACAGTTTAGATGGCAACACAACCAACAACCGTTACAGCATTACCAGCTTACTCTGACAGCCGATTAATACACACACACACACACACACACACACACACACACACACACACACACACACACACACACACACACACACACAC
>JAQQZT010000005.1:6202310-6216066 GCA_030068275.1 Clarias platycephalus | reverse complement strand
CGGGAAGCGGGAGACAGGCGGTAAGAGACAATGACGGGAAGCGGGAGACAGGCGGTAAGAGACAATGACGGGAAGCGGGAGACAGGCGGTAAGAGACAATGACGGGAAGCGGGAGACAGGCGGTAAGAGACAATGACGGGAAGCGGGAGACAGGCGGTAAGAGACAATGACGGGAAGCGGGAGACAGGCGGTAAGAGACAATGACGGGAAGCGAGAGACAGGCGGTAAGAGACAATGACGGGAAACGAGAGACGGAGGAAGAGAAAGTGGGAGAGAAGGACAGGAAGTGAGAGACAAGACAGTGGGAGAGAAAGACAGGAATTCAGTGACCGTAAGGGCGAAAGTCAGGAGGTGAGTGACACAATCAGTAAGGGAGAAGGACATGAAGTGAGAGACAGACAGTAAGGTAGAAGGACAGGAAGTGAGAGACAGACAGACAGTAAGGGAAAGAAAGTACCAATTAAAAAAAGAAATGACTTGAAGTTAGAAATGGATTTTATCATAGAGGTCCAGGACCAATCTTTCCCTTTATCTCACTCTTCCCTTTCTTTCCCTCTACCTGCCCCCTGTTGTGTTTGATCATGTTCACTACATAGTGCACTATTTAATGTTCATCCTTTTTTCTCATGAAAGTTCTCAGTGGAGTAATGACATTCCCTTTATGCTTTATAACTCTGAGTGTTTTATTACCCAGAGTGCATCATAAATCTGGTGAACCACCAGTGAACACTACTTCCACAATGAGTACACCATGCAACGCAGTTTCTCTTGGCTCTACGTTTTATTGACCTCTAGAAGAGTTCTGGTTTAAAATGATCACATTATGATTACAGTACCCAGTCAAAAAAGAAACAAAATTTTACTGATTTGACTATTTAAAACGCACACAAAATCTCGTATCTCACATATCTCGTCTTTCATCTCTCTGATCTCTTACCAGTCATACATTTCACATCTCATATTGCATCTCGCATCATCTTCTCACATCTCATATCACCTTATGTTACATTTTATATCACCTCTTATCATATATTGTATATTATTTCTCATCTCATGTCTCATGTCAAATCTCAAATCCAATCTCATCACATTTCATATCATCCTGCATCTTCTATTGCTTCTCCCGTCTAACCTCACCACACCTCATCTCACATCTCATAACACATCTAAATCTGATGACCTCACACATCTCATCTCATATATCTCATCTTGTATCTCAAATTCCATTGCAACTCATATTTCATATTTCTTATGACATCTCAAATCTCATCTCACATCTCGTATCACATCCTACATGTCATTTTCTTAATCTCATTTCATTTAATCTTTTATCTTGCATCTCGTATCACATCACATTTATATTCATCTCATTGTATGTCTAATCTCACATCTTATCTCTTCACATTTATATCTCATCTTATGCTTAATTTGATTTTGTATCTCATGTCACAATTTATTTAATCTCATATCACATACTGTACAGTATTACAGTATCTCATATCATATCTCTTCTCAACTTGTATCCTATTTAATCAATAATCTCTAATCTCATAAAAAAATCTAATTTCATATCCTTTAACTAATCTCATAGTTCAAACCTCACATTTTCTCTCATTTTATATCTAATCTCTTGCTATACATTAATCCCATCACATTTCATCCTATATTGAATGTCATTTCTAATCTCATCTAATCTTATATTTTATGTTGAATAACATATATTATCTAGGCTTGTTTCAATATCTAAGCTTGTCTATATGTCATTAGATATGCCATGTTATCTAATTTCTCATTTTGTTTCTCATCTCATTATCTTCACATACCGATTTAAAACCTGTATATATTATCATATTGTCATTGTGTCAAGTTATTTTGAAGAACAAAGTTTTCAAACACAGTTCTTCACTAATAGCTTTACTCTGTACTCTTAATAATAACTTCAGCAATGAACTTAATTTGTGTGTAAATTGGTTTAAAGCACTGAACAAAATCAAACATTCATTTGAGTTCAGGATCGGATCTAGCTCACTGCAGCTTTGCAAAAGACACATAACCACTGTTTAATCTCTTGTTTAAAGCCTGCTTATTTAATCTTGGAGTTAGAGTTCCCGTCAGCACCAGCATGAGACTGTATGTAATGTTAGTAGTTTGCATGAATACTACTAAGATTGACCATGGTCACTCTACAAAATTTAATATAGAAATTAAAAAGTTTTATATGAGGAATAAAACAATGTTTTGATGAAAAACGTGACATGTTTAGGAAATTATATGTAATACTGTACATTCTTTTAAATCTGGTCAGCTCCACATTCCCTTTTGTAAATGTACGATTTTCAGTCTCCGACAAAGCACACACAATGCAAGTGCGCACAATTATTTAGGATAGTGTGAGAAATTTCTTCCCTCCTGTCACAATAAATAAATAAATAAATAAATAAATAAATGGTGGTCATTCTCTTCCCTTTCCACAGGGTTTATCACATATCCAAAATGCAACAGGTTATTACCTACTGCAAAAAGCCTAGTCACTGCAGCAGGTAGGACTCAAATATAGAGCTTGACAAGATGGCCAAAAATGCTACCATGATATATTTGTCTATGTTTATTGATATTGATAATCACAGTATATCCTTAAGCAATATCCCACAAGATAATTAGTTTTTTTTAATTTAACCAGTTATTTTGTTCTGCCAACACACATCCTTCCGCGACTGGTGACAGGGATAAAATTGTTCTAAATTTTAACAGATACCATGTAGCCAAAAGGTGAGGAGAATAAATCATGGATGCGATAGACAGTCCTGTAAAACTCATGTTTCTCTTTATATTTAAACTTATTCCGCTTTCGAATATCAGCTCCTTTAAGTCCCGGGTTTTGGGGTTGAATCACAAATGGTGTAAATAAAAAGCTAGATGGCTGGGGTTTAATCCCTTTGTTCCACACACCTACTGTAGTAGTGCCCCTAATTCGGGGGAAATTGGAGAGCGATTTGGGATTCAGCCTTGTTTTAGAAGCTATAAAATACATGTCGAAGATATTCTCTGATCTGTGTTGTTTTATTTACAACTATAGAGCTGTAAATAAAACAACATATTTCAGAGGCGATTCAAAATGATTCAAAGTTTTCTTCACCTGTAGCTCAAACAATGTTTTAGAAGTGGGAAGTGGACGTGTACATTGACATGCAAGCCAATTTTTGTCATTTGTTTGTGTGTGCTGTGTGATCAGCCGTTGAATCTATCCATATGGAGTAAAAACAATCAGAGAATATCCTCATCGACATATATTTTATCGAGTTGCCGATTCAAGATCATTTTTATCGCCCAGCCATTCTCAAAAGTCACATGGCACCTACATGTATTTGGATCCGGCTATATCATAAGGACAGGGAAAATCCCACAGTCCCTTTCTTTTTAGCGCTTCTAATGAGCCCAGTGTCCCTGTTTGCCAAATGAAGGTGCTCCATGTACTGTGAAAAAAGAAACCCCCCCCCCAACCCTACGAGCAGAATAATGATCGTGTTTTTAATTAGTTTCCCTGCTTTGGATTTTCATAAATGAGGAGAAAAAACAAATATATTTTTACCAGTATATCATGTTATCAGAAATGCACAGACATATACAGTGTAATAGTTCTTGATTGCCTAATTAATTTAACAAATAAAGGGAGGCATACTTGCAAGGAAGGGAATTACAGAGAATGCATAGTTGATGGATGATTGATTAAGTAGGAGAGTTAATGCAGGCTACAATGCTCAACCAACTTATGGTACGCTTGGGGGAAAAAAAAAAAATACAAGGTATAGAAAAGTCTAGTCATAATTAAAATGCTGCTGAAATTAAAATTTTGTGTTTGAGAGCTTTGTGTCTGTCCTTTGATTTGAACATAAACAAAATAATTGATTTAATTAATAAAAAAAAACCCAAAATAATTGATTCTTTATGCCTGTGTAATAATTTATTGTCTAATTATATTCTATGTACAACTATATTCCGCCCCCAGAGGAGAATCTTGCTCTACAGTAGTATTCCGACTTTAAACTGCCTCTTTAACTTTTGTGAGATGTATACACAGTGGAACACTTGGGTATAAATTTAGTACAGAAAGCGAAACGGGAAAACTGATGTGGTGTGCTGTTATAGGAGACTAATCTTAGCAACTCTGCATCATCACACCACCCCATTGTGGATTGTTTTCCAGTAACACTGGTTTCATTCCTGAGTAAATCTAATGCGATAGTAGTGGGGAGATGAGGAGTTAACATTGTGATAACAAGCTGTTAATACATTTATTAAGTCCTTATTTTCACTAATAAGTTTTTTTAGAATTGACATTTCTTCACACACACTTTTTTGTGTGTTAGTCTCACTCATTAGGCATCACCAGGCTGGATCGATTTGTAAATTAGGGACTAGTGGAGCTTTATATCCAAATTCATTCATGAGAACATCATCTGTTCTGAATCAAGCTCCCTGATAATAACTAGATATAAGGGATATAATGCTTGTTAACAGTTGCATTGACCAGAATGATTTTACCAATGTGTTTTAAATTGCAAAATATTTGTTTCATTAATTCACTATGATTGATGAACACCAAAAGCAAGCATCACTTGCTATACGTCATATCCGCCTACTGTATATCCTAGGATCATATCCATATATACTCACTGTCACTAGTCACATTATAACAATACAACTTCTGGCAGAACTATTGCTTGTTTTTGATGATTCTCCAACCAACTGCTCTTCGAAGTGTCCCCAGAGTACAGCCAAAAAATTTCTGAACACCATCCCAGCCATATACATAACATAAAGTTAGTCAAAAGTCTTTTGTAACAGATTCTATTCTTCTAGGACGACATTTTGGAAGATTTCCGAGCGTGTCCGTGGGAATCGATGCCCTTTCCATTACAACAGCATTTGTTAGGTCAGGCACTGATGTAGGACAAGAAGGCACTGACTTGTTTGCAAATCAACATTCCAGTTCATCCCAAAGGTTTTCAGTGGTGTTGGCCAGGACACTCGAGCACCTCCACACCAAACTCATAAACCATGTCAGTTTGGCGCTCGATTCAGATCGATATCTGTTGACTGATCGCTTCGAAGTCTAGTGTCGGTTCTCAGTTTTTTAGACCACAATCTTCGGCTTCTGTGCGGCTGCTTGGCCATGGAAACACTTTTCATCAAGGTCTTGATACATAGTGAGTAATGCAACAAAGTAGAGCGAGTTTGCCAGGTCATGAGTTTGCCAGGTCTACCGCTTCGTGCCTGAGTCGGTGTTCTTGATGCTTTTTGCCCAAGTATATTTACAGTACAGCCAACCCAGTCTACAGTATTTGTCTCGATAGATAGATACTTTTAGCTATATTGTCTATTTATCTTATAAGAACATGCACATTAAGAAAAACATTTCTGTTTTAAAAGAAAAACCAACAGCAAGAAAGGCCTCTCCATTAGTTGTGAATGCTATTACTGTAGTCAGCTAATTAATATTAATAAACGTTGGGAAGAAGCAGGAAAACGGTTAATGGCGAACAATCTCTGAAGATTACGTAGGCATGACTTTGAGTGTAAATGTCTCTAGAGATGTTTCCTAGACATTTATGAATAATGCATGACTACAAAACGATAAGAAGTAGGACGTTTAGAGGATGTTTCTCGTGCGTGTACGTGTGCATTTGACAAGGATTTAAAAAGCATGAAAGTTTCCTTTTAACTTTCACACAGTGCATTTTTAACAAATCAGAATTAGCTGAGAATAAATTTAAAAATAAGTTTTTTTTAATAGTGTATGTCAACTTAGCTAAATGTATATTGATCAATTCTTACTATAAATCATGATGGAGATATAACATTGTGTGTGTGTGTTGCATCGTTATGTTTTTAAAAGTGTCCGGAAGAACATCCTCCTCAATGATAGAACAGCATTTGGCTCAAGTCCAGCAGGTCGTTGTTTGCGTCCCTTTTTCGTCCTTGTCGGTTTGATGAAGAGAGAGTCTGATTGGATGAACTCCAGAGATGCATCACTGGCGTTGCTTCTCTTGTATTGTTATAGAAACAGTTCAGACAGTCGCACCCCGTGTGCAGGCACGCATGACAAGGTTACATTAAGTTGAATGGTTGAAAAAAAAAAAAAACGGAAAAAAAAAAAAAATAAACCCACCCCTCTCTCTGACCAAGCATTGAGAAACATGTTGATTGGAGCCCAATTTGCTTATGGAACTGAACCGTTTTCTGAATCCCCAAGGAGTGGAATCTAAGTCTTTTTGTTTCGGTTGCATTCCAATGCCAGTGTGTCTGCAGTCGGAAATAACAGATCATTGCAGCCATAGGAAATATACCTCAGAGAGGACTAGCAGAATGTATGGTACAGAGAAGCAACATATTGTCAACTCGACATATTTTTAGAAGATGCTTGTGTGACAGCTGCTCTGTTCTCACCCATCCAACATGCACTCGAGTATAATCAGTGTATCAGGAAACAGAACAGCTGCAGTGAGCTTTGGCATCAACTCTACATGTCTCAGCGGTGTTGCCGATGATCATGATGGATTATGCTGGCTAACGCATCCCTCCAAAATCTCACCTAGGTTCCTGATTTGCAAGTGGTCATGCACAGTTATGCTAAAAGAAACCACACCCATTATAATACAAAACGGTTAAATCAGGACCTTCGTATTAATTCTCCTCGCACCGATTGCTTCCCTTTCTTTTTTTCTTAACCTTTTGGCTTCTGTAACGCTTTTCACAATGCACAAAGTTGATTGTGCTTGAATGGCAGCGCGTCTGCGCTAGCTGATCGCTGCAGCCTCGGGGAGGACGGAAAAATCTCTGCTAATCGACGCAGTTAATTATTTCCTTCCCAACCTCTTAATGAGGCAATCCTCACGAATCCTACAGCGTAGGAGTAAACACGTTGCACTTTTATGCACGCTAAACATAGATTGTCTTGCCATTGTTGTCTGGTTCTCTTGATTATCTCCAAGGAGGGATTCGCACCAAGATATTTCATTGACCTTTCACTAATTATATCCTTCCTCTGCTTCATTTTCACACGTGTCCTGGCTAGCAGCGTAATTGTGGATCGGACGTGTCGGAGAGCAGACAGGCAATGCTAATTTGACTGACATAATTCAGACAAATGATGAGGTGAATTATTCTTTGTCTTGTGACCGATCCAACCATAATATAACACACACACACACACACACACACACACACACAATGGTATGTTGCTGCGATTCCCAGTTATGTTTACGCTGATTGTACTTTATCCCCAGACCTGTCAACTTTTAAACATGGTGTGTAGGAGCTCCACAAAAACATTGCAGTACGCTAGTATGAGTTATCACTTGAAAATACCCTGAAGGAGGGAACTTTTTCTCCCTAAGACAACAGCAATGAGCCCAACATACAAATAAGAGGTATGCAGCCTATTTGCCCAACCTTTGACCAAAAATTCTACAAGGCTGTCAGACTTTTTATGAATATGTGAAATTTGTTTCGGAAGCGTGATTGTAAAAATTATGATTTAAAAACACTTTTAAATCAACCGAACAAGTAAATTAAAGCTGGTTTCTTAAATTTTGAGGTGTTTGTGGCCCTTAAACCCTGACTGTTTTTTCTCTCTCTTTTTTTCCAAGTATAAATGTTGATAAGGAACTATCTAAAGTTGGTGGAAGAATTCAATTTGTCCATTCATATTGCTTAACCTTGTTATCCATTAAGGCACAGAAATCTGCAGGGAACACCAAATACAATATTACAATACCTAGGCACGATTTGATTTGTATTGTTTTTTTGTAAAAAAAAAAAAAAAAAATCACCATAATTTTCACCATCTTAAATGCAAACATAAAGCATATAAATTAATTATGTTCTTTTTTTTTATCGATTGAGAAGTCAGTGTATCTAACCAGATAAATTTTTCCCTCCATCTTTATTAACTATTAATCTGTTCATAGGTAGAGTTCATAATAAATTTTTCATATTATACATATTATTGATTTGCAAAATAAAAAGAGATATAATATAATATATTTTCCCCCCAAAACACCTTTTGTAATTTAAACCAGTCCAGAAGCAGTGAAGTCCCTGAACAGAACAAAGCTCTATTAGAATTTTGAGCAGCCGTGTAAACTTCAGCAGTTTGACAGGATTCAACAGGACTCCAGCAGACTTTGGTTTATCAGACCGTCCTGTCAGTCAGACAGACTGAGCTCACAGAGAGAGAGGTGAGGACCTGCCATCTTTAAACCGGATGAAATGGTTAAAAAAAAAAAAACTCGCTCCTAAGATTGATGTCAGCTCAAATAAACGCTTGAGATGTCCATCAAAAAACAGCACTAGCTTTGAAGAACTAATGTTGAGAATATTGTGGTATATTTTCTAAAACTGATTATCGACACGCTCCATCACGGTATAGCAGGATCTCTGAGCCTGCAGCGTCAATTTCATAAAAAATTCATTCGGACAAGGGTGGTCGACGCTGAAACCAATCGAGTCTGCTTCTCGACAGATCTTTCTCAGTTCAGCCTGCAGCGAGACATTTATTCAAGCAATTTGGAGCAAGCTGGAGATGTTGGACATCTAAGAAAGTGCTACTGTTTATTTGGATTTCACAATTTACTTCACATACAAAGTGTTTATTAAATATTTCCATTAATGTTTAGTTAACTTTAACTTAAGGCGAGTCAAGAAAGAAAATTACATTGTGAGCTCTTTAGTGCTATATTACTTACTTACAATACTTTTTGGAGAAGAAATTGCATCTTGTCACAGACAGTTGGGGAAAAAATATCCTTCTAATTTTACAGATGTGCAGTTTATTATATCTAAGCACTCTGAAGAGCTTTTTTTTTTTTTTTTTGCTTTATTTGCTGTTTAATGAAGCCTACAAACAGGCTGACTAAACTGACTTTTTAGTATTCATGTTTTTATTTTATCCCTACATCTTTTATACAGTGTGAAAGTCTTTATGTAACCTGAAACAACCATATAGTGCTAATAGTAAATCTAAAATTCTATACACTGTATTTATTCCAAATAACAGCATTTTTATGGGCTTTTAGAATTGGCTGTAAAAAATCTTATTTTTGTACTAATTTATTCTAACTGTAAAAAGTACACGAGTTGGGCAAAAAAAAACTTGTGCAAACTAATACTTTGTTGGATTGCCTTTAGCATTAATTATGGCACACATTCGTCAACCTTAACCTTAACCTCAGGTCGTTAGCTGACCTCATATTATTGCCACATAACATTGCTGAGCCTACTGTAGACCTGTCCATCTGGACTCATTAGACCATATGATCTTAATATAAGGTAAGATAGTATGATTTGATATACTATATGAAATGTACTTTGTAAATATTACAGTATACACACTCGCCAGCTGCTTTATTAAGTACACCTGTTCAACTGTGTTTTTCCTCAGATATCTAATATCACAGATATCAACCAATCACATGGCAGCTACTCAGTGGACCCCTCGGTACCAATTGAGCATGGTTTAAATGCCACAGCCTACCTGAGTGTTGGTGCTGGCCATGCCCATCCCTTTTAAGGTTTTGAGTGTTGATTGGTCAGGTTTTGCGTGGCAATTGGTGAAGGTTTTTGAATGTTGATTGGTCAGATCATGTACATAAAATAAATAGGGATGCACTGACTGTAACATTCTGGCTAATACCAATATTTAAAATAATAGTTTGACAAATAGTGTAATCCAATATTGATTTTTATATACTGTGTATACTGTACATACAGGGGTTGGACAATGAAACTGAAATGCCTGGTTTTAGACCACAATAAATTCATTAGTATGGTGTACCGCCTCCTTTTGCGGCCAATACAACCTCAATTCGTCTTGGGAATGACTGATACAAGTCCTGCACAGTGGACAGAGGGATTTTGAGCCATTCTTCTTGCAGAATAGTGGCCAGGTCACTGCTGGTGGAGGAAAACGTTTCACCCCAAAGTGGCTCAATAATATTTAGATCTGGTGACTGTGCAGGCCATGGGAGATGTTCAGCTTCACTTTCATGTTCATCAAACCACACTGTCACCAGTCTTGCTGTGTGTATTGGTGCATTATCATCCTGATACACGGCACTACCTTCAGTATACAATGCTTGAACCACTGGGTGCACATGGTCCTCCAGAATGGTTCAGTAGTCCTTGGCAGTGACGCGCCCATCTAGCACAAGTATTGCTCCTGGGGAATGCCATGACATTGCAGCCCAAACCATCACTGATCCACCCCTATGCTTCACTCTGGGCATACAACAGTCTGGGGGGGTACGCTTCTTTGGGGCTTCTCCACATCGTAACTCTCCTGGATGTGGGAAAGATAGGACTAATCAGAGAACAATACATGTTTCACATTGTCCACAGCCCAAAATTTTTGTTGAAACCGACGTTTGGCATTGGCACGAGTGACCAAAGGTTTGGTTATAGCAGCCCGGCCATGTACATTAACCCTGTGGAAACAGGAGAGTTTAATTCTGCAGCGAGTTTAGCAGCTGTGTTTTTATGTTTTCTGGATACAATCCGGGTTAGCACCCAGACATCCCTTTCAGACAGCTTCCTCTTGCGTCCACAGTATTCATCGTATGCTGGCATTACCATACTGTAGATACTGTGGCTCTTGATACACCACAAAGACCAAAGACTTGCTGTCTTGGTCACAGATGCGGCAGCGAGACGCGCACCAACAATTTGTCCTCTTTTGAAATCTGCCACCTATAATATAATATAATATAATATAATATAATATAATATTTTAAGCAAAACTGTCCTATTACTGTTCTAATTATAAACCTTCACACTCTGCACATTCCACCAGTAAGAGCAATCAATGAAGATTGGCAACCAAGCTGGTCAAATTTAGCCATGAAACCTCCAACACTAAATTGTCCAGTGTTTCAATTTCATTGTCCAACCCCTGTGTACTGTATATACACACTACGGCCCAAAAGTTCACTTGCAGATTTCTTTGTTTTTGTTTATTGATTGGAATTTGAATTGTGCTCCAGCTCTGGTGCATTAGTAAGTCCCACCCACTTTCAACACACACACAGGGGCTGCAGGTACTGTGGAGCGGCGCCTGCGACACTGTGTGTGCGACAGGTCAGAGCGAGAGTTTCCTTACCGTGTGAGCACTGGCTGTAAGCCTTCTGTCACAATATATACACCAGGGAACAAAGAAATCTTCATTATAAAAATATCTGTGATGCTTTAAAGTCTTTAAGCTCTCACCTGCACAAATCATACAAATTTATGAAACAACAGATTTCTCTTTTAAAAGCCTATTTAGTCTCATATACAGCCACATACTCAATAAGAAAACATTTTCAATACTTACATACGGTAGCTAAAAAAAAAACCCTGTTTGTGAAATCAAATGATATAAAATACAAATGTAAAAGCAATTAGTAAAACTATAATGTTCCTGCTTGTGTTAGCATTTGCTGGAACATATCTTACAAAGTGTACAGTACATTGCTGATTTTTCTCTGAGACAGTGAAATACTCTCACCCAGCTGTCATTTCCCAACAAATCGATGTTATGGGAAGTATTACAGCACAGCATATTAGATCTCAGACCACAATTAACCAACCTCAGCTACAGCCTACAGGCTGATCGGCAGACACAAGTCTACAAGGTGAATGTTGCCCGATCCCCATGTACAGTATGGTTGATAAGTTGGTGCATCACTAAATATAACCAGTTATGATTTGTGTTTTTAGCTCTTTTCCTCTCGTATTGTCTTTTTTGGTTTTCTGCTGCTTTTATAGTGAGTAGAGAAGATGTGGAGGGGCAGAACTTAAAAGCTTTGCTCTACTACTGGAGATTATGTGAACAAGGCCACTGAAGAGGATAATCATATTTTATTTATGTTTTTCCTCTTTGTCAACAAGCTTCTTGTCCCTAACAGCTTATGGGGTCATGGACCATGTGGTAGGACTGTGCAGTGCCACCATCTACAGTTTTGAACAACCAATAAGAAAACACAGAAGACGTTGAGTGTGAATGCTTTAGTAAAACATCTTTTATTCATAGTGGTTTTATGTGGATGTGTGAGCTTGCTGATGAGCGACTGGGTTTGTGAGTTTCATTTTTTAAACTTAAATAAATAATAGTAGTCTTACTGTATAAGTTAATAATATAAATGTATATACTGTAGTGTTTGGTATATAAGGTATTAAATCTTATCCGCCATGACGACTTCACCCAAATGTACCAACATGATATCCCAATAAGACTTCAATCAATTTCTTCTTACCAGAGATGTTTTGAAACTGTATTTGCCAACCAAAGTTTTGCAAGAAAGCACTATTATTGGTGTTGTGTGGTGTCTGAATAGTTTTCTTCCTATCAGCTTTGTTTTTTTGAACATATATTTGTTAGCGGTTATGAATACATGCTTTAATAAGTAGACTGAACTGGAAGCATTATTAAATAATGAAACGTACTGTATGTATTTATTATAAATATTGTTATTCTATTCAAAGCACTTCGTATACTGTGGATCTTTTTTACATTGGTAATATCTAAAACTGCAATCTTTTGTTGGTCGTTTCATGGTTGGGTAAGTTTTTGATTTTGACTCTTTGTAATTATTTATCTAAACTCAACAAAAAGTCAACAAATTACACAGTTTTACCAGAAAATATGAACCACTTTCATCATCTACAAATACTTGATTTGTGGGAGTAAAGCTGCTTCTTCTTTTGAGTTTATGGGCAGTTATTGCAATACTGCCACCTACTGGACTGGAGTGTCGAGCTGCCGATTATTAGGCAGGAAAAAAATGTGATGGTATGTGACTTTTAAACAATCACAACACAAGTTACACTGCATTTCAATCTTTATTAAATACTTCAGCAAGTAGTTTTGATAGTTCAAAATCTTTTTTTATAATTCCTTTTTTTAATTAAATTTAATCCAATAAAAAATTCCAATGGTCAATTTTATCTAGTTGACAGTCTATTGCTAGCTCGCAGCTCTCATATAACCCCCACCCCCTGCTTCTCTACTAGTTATAATTTAATTTCTCCATTCCATCAGGATTTTTAATTTCAGTGTTCTTTATAATACCTGACCTAATCAGCCATGCCTCCTGACCTTAAACACTGGTTAACTGATGATTTCACAGGTTCTGTCTCTATCATTCATATGCACCCATTTTGATTCCTGTTTATTTAAATTTTATCAATGCCTCCTTATTTATAACCTCACTATCTTCCACCACCCAGATGACGGTGAGTTCGGCACACGATTTCTTCCTCGTGGTGTTCGTGGAGAAAAGTTTCTCCTTTATCAGTGAAGGCCTAAAAATAACTGAGACAGTAAATGCCCTTGCATCTTCCATGGCTGATTATGAACATATGACTAACAGAGATAGTTCCAGATGTAATTAGCTGATGAGAAATTATATTTATTAATGTTGAGAGAGAGAGAGAGAGAGAGAGAGCAGACAGAGCCTTGGGAACCGTAACCTCACGAGCCTCATCAGCTCTATTAAATCTGAAGATGAGATTTGTGTGGCTTTATTGAGGGATGAATGTTTCATGTCATTTGAAGTCATGTATCAATAATTCATTATTATTGGGTTGTTTTAAATAGAAGATCCTTAAAATCCCAGAACTGTAATGAAAAAAATCAAATTGTATTGATTTCAGAAAGAATTCATTAAAATGGGTTAGAAAGAACAAAAAAAAAAAAAACACTCGGGGCACTGTTTTTTAT
>JAQQZT010000005.1:6186329-6199336 GCA_030068275.1 Clarias platycephalus | reverse complement strand
TAACCCGCGTCCTATAAACACACACTCGAATCAGAAAGTAAACAATCTGAACCGACATGCGCGAACTCAGTGACTGAACTCTGTGCGGTGGTTTGTTTACTCCTCTTATACTTCCTGGTTCACGACCGAATTACTTCCGGGTCCTAGTGCCGGTCACTTCCTTGACATATAGTTTCTTTTTAGCCTGAATTAGATTTAATTACATCAGACGAATATCTATTAGCTGTTTATTTTAGTATGATCATTACATATCAATAAATAAATTTTAAAAAATAGGCAATAATAATAATAAAAAATGCATTTATCTAGGGAAATGTTATATCGCAAGAAATATCGTTATCGCAATATTCAACAACAATATCATCCTATATCATCCAATAATATCAACAACATATTTTCCTAATATTGTGCAGCCCTAGTTACAGTACATCACTGCAATTACGCGGATAATTAGGATCATCTGGATGAACACGGTCCCTGCCACATGTAACCTTCATGATTAGACTCAAGGTAGAGTGCACATGTTACGCCATGAGTAAAAGAAATTCCTTATAAGATCTGAAAAATTAGGTTAATTTCTATCAACCGGGTGTCACACACATTTACTCGGGAAACACGTCGCAGCAATAGAGGTGGGAAGTCACCAATAGTTACACAGAGGAAGACAGCCTGTCCAAGTGTCTGCGAAGTGTGTTGTTACTGGACAGAGGCACCATTACGCCACCTATGAATCAGGTTTCAATACAGAATTAGGTGCCACCAGATTCATTTCCATTTGCGGTGTCTGTTTTGGTCGTTCCCTCATCCTCTGTTTCCACATTGCTTGCTCAGTGGGTTCTTGATGTTTTGTCTGGCACAACATCGTAAATTCATTTTCCACCACGCGAGGGCTTACACAAGAGTTAATGAGCCATTGATCCCTTTTTTCATGCCTGTAGATTTTTTGTCAAGTGCTGCATGCTCAGAAACAAGAGGATAAAAATCAAACCTTTTAATTTACTTTTTTAATCTGGTGTCTCATTGTGATACAACTTTAAAGCAGGCCACGGCAATTAATTGCGATTTCGTTCCCTTTTCCTTCTCAAGTCACATCGTCCTTCTGTCTTTTTAGTTGAGTTTTTTTTTCCTAATTAGTGTGAAGTTTGCAAAAAAGAAAACAGAACATTTTACATGTTTTAAATTTCAAGAGCTTTAACTTTTAAGGATCTTTCTTTCTTCCCAATTAGGAATAATTCTGACAGTTTGGAAATTTTGGAGTGCTAAACTGCAATCGAGTTAATGTTCCCAGAGAAAAAGCAGGGTGTTTCGAGTGTTATGGATGTGACATTTGGTTTCCTATGAGTAAACAAAGTGCATCAGAGCATGGACAAGCTTCGTATCAGGTGAATTCATTTGCATAACATTTACTGTAATCTCTTCAATAAAAAAAAAAATTTCAATATTCATATAATCATTCACGTCCTGAAAATATACAGAATTTTATCAGCATTATGGATGTGACATTAAATGCACAAGCGTTTAACAGTGCAAGTTTTCTGCAGTCTCCGTCAGTTTGAAAGATAGCTGCAGAAAACATTTTACTTCTACTGTACCATGAAATAGATTTGAAAAAACTCAAGTGCAGATTTGGAAATGTTTTTTTTTAAATAATTTTTAGAATAAATGATTACAGGTAAAGTGTTGTTATAGATGTCACGTTTTCATGATATAGAAAGAAATATTGTAAAATAGCAATTATGTAAAAAAAAATATGTAATTATGCAATCAGAAATTATTACTGACATTTCATCTGCTCATTTCCTCTCTCTTTCTTTGTATGGGGGTGTTGAAGTAAAACCGGCACTTGTGATGAAATGTCTTGTGAAAAAAGTACATTGATGAGAACAGTACACTGATGAGACTCTTAGTCTCAACGAAACATCCGAATGGTGCAAATGTGTTAAAGAAGGCCGTACATGTTTGAATGACGATCCTGGCTGAGGTATCTACAGTAAGCACTAGTGAAACGGTAGGATAAGTGCATTAGTGTAGCAAAACGGGAGTTTTTACTCTCATAACTGTGTTCTGTTATTCAAAAGTCCCGGTTTAACTTGTAGTTTTCATAATTTTTGTGCTTCTTTGTTATGGTTTAATATACATGGGACATTTTAGCCAAGTAGGAATAATGCTTTTCCCCAAGGTAAGCTTGACTTTTGCATGGAATTTTCCAGCAAAAAACTACAGTACAGTACATTACAAAACAATGTACTTTGACTTTATTTCCCTTTTCAATCGTATTTAACATTAGATGTGCCCATGACAATTTGCGTGGAATATAATTACACACTTGCAAGCGAGATTTAAAAAATGTACAACGGCATCTGTTAAATTTTACATCTCTTCAAATAATTTTATTTTTATTTATTTATTTATTTATTTTTTACAAATATCCTAAATGTACAAACGCACCCCCTTTACAGTTTTATTATATAATGGGTATAATGCACTACAGTGGAACCTTGGATTACAAGCATAATTCATTCCGGTTGTGGGCTTGTATTTAAAAACACTCGTAAACCAAATCAAATTTTCCCATAATAAATAATGGAAATTATTGCTAATTATTTGTTCCACAGCCCCAAAAAAAACAAAAATAATTAATACAAAATATAAAGTAAAAATAAAACAAATTAACCTGCACTTTACCTTAAAGAAAAAGTAAAAATAAATCCCGACAGATAAATGTTTCCGTTTGTGCGCGTAGGCGCTGTGTGTGAATCTAAAGTGAGCTCCCCTTTCCCCCTTCTCGTCTTACACAGTTATCCTTCTTCCACTCTTTTCACATGCACACAACGGAAACACTTTTATCTGAAAAATAAACAAGAAATCTCTCTAATTACAACGGAATCACTTCTGTAAAATAAAAATAAAACAACCTGCACTTTACCTTTGAAAAGAATTGCGACAGAGCAGTGTTTCTGTGTAGAGCAGAGAGAAAGAGTGTGTGTGTCCGTGAAGGCAAAAGTAGGAGGGGTGTGTGCGGGGGCGGGGGATGCACGGTGTCCAATGACGTGCGCACACAGACACAAAGAGCAGGCTGAGAGAGAAAATGTATCTTTTAACCTCTCTAATGAGACTTGATTTTGCTTTACACGTGCCCTGTACACACGCATACAGACACAAAATTTAATGTTTTACACGCACACACGTGGTCACAGTGTTGTAGTAAACAGTACACGCGTGCACAGATGTTGATTATACCAGTAAGAGACGAGCACTCAAACCCAGCAGGGGAGACGATTACCCACAATTTCACAAACGCAAGAGAGAAAAACCGTTGGCTCAGTTGTGATCATGTGACGCTCGGTGTCAAAACAATAATACATGATACTCTGTATTCGTAAACCAAGATTTGTTCGTTTTCCAAGTCAAAATTTATAAAAAAATCTTTGCTTGTCTTGCGAAACGCTTGCAAACCGAGTTACTGTGGTTTCACTGTATTTTAGTAGAGGCATACTCTCTTGATATTAAGTTGAGGCAATGACTAGATTTTAATACTGAGTTATTACGTCAAAGTAATTTGATGTTAACTCGGGAATAATGACATAATATTTGAAAATATGAGTTGCAATATAAAAGTATCAAACTGAGCTCTTAATTAATAACAAAATGTGACAAAATACTGAAGCAAAATAGCTTCTTGTAGTAAAATGTATTACTTTAAATAATGACACTGTCTTGAAGTTGAATTTAATGGAAATGTCAAATTGAGCTTAATACTTAGTTATTATCAAACTAATGACACAATATCTTAATTTAAAATCTTTAAAAATTTTCGACATAACTCATTGTTTTAAGTTCATATCATATGTTGAAACATTAAGGCAAAGTAATGAAATACAGTTCAGACTTTCAAGAAATAATGGGTTAAGTCTCAATAAATAATGAGATATAAAGTAAAAAAAAAAACAAATACTTCATACTTTCCATATTATTTACTGTAAGTCAAAATAGGACTAATCCATCTTGAGCTGGGGTGATCGTGAGTGGAAATAACGGCATCGTATGATTAAATAATGGGGTGAAACAGCCCTTGAACATGTTTGCACAACTGGCAGTTAAAAAAATTAAAGCAGTACAGAAAAGAAAAAAGGCAATAACTGAAGCCTAAATTGAGCTGTGTGTTATACATACATTTTTTTTTTTTTTAATCCACAGGAATATATTTTTTCTCTGGGCCCTGACAGATTCTTTTGAGCTTTCTCCATCTCAGGTCCTTCTCTTTGTTATGACAAGTTGACAATTCAGATCACAGGCTGCTGCAAAGCCTGACACTCTACAATCGTATCATGGAGAGATTGCACCTCTCATCACTGATATAGTTATTGGACCGGCGCCCTGACAAATAAGGAGCCCGTCTTGTCCGTGCAATCAGTCTGGACCTGGCTATGACTTCAGATATATGTGTATAATAGCATTTTTTTTCAGTTGCGAAACAAAGGCATGTTCACATTTTTTATGTGCAGTATATATTTTTACATTTGCTTTGGCACCCCCTTTGCATCACCCCTCGATGCGCTGCATGATTTGATTAAAGAATGACATTGTGATTTTTATTTAGATTTAACTTAAGCCATTTTTAATTCAAACTAATTTATCTACACTAACAGCAAATTATTGGGCAAATGATCCTGTAAAGCAGAGGGTGAAGGCTAAGACAGTGCAGTTCAACACACACTGAGGAAAAAGCTATCAGACCTCTTTAACATACTGTACATAATCTTGTACAGACCCAAGATTGACGGTCGGGTCTGACGGTGTGTCTCCTCTGTCTCTGAGAATGTGGACAGTTTTGCTCCCTTGGGCTCCCGGCCATTGTCCAGATACATACTCATGCTCTCCACGTGAAAGTTTGATTGTCATATCAGATTCTTTGTCGGCATACTTAAATAACCTGTCTAATAAAATACAAACAATTGAAATAAAAAGAAAAAATATCATCCGTGTTTGAGAAGATTGGGCGTGCTTTAGCCCAGATTATAGCGGGTTGGCAATATGGCAGTAAAATATTTACACAGAAATCAGCATAAATTAACATTCACCCTGACGTTGATTTTTATTATTTTTTTTATTACAACAATAGAATTAAAAAAGATACACTTTATTGCCAAAACTATTTCCCTACCTTCACATACATATGAACTTGAGTTCATATCCAATTCTTAGTCCTGAGTGTTCAATATGATGTCGGCCCCGCCCCCTTTGCAGCTATAACAGCTTCAGCTCTTCCGTGAAGGCTTTCCACAAGGTTTAGGAGTGTGTTTTTGGGAATTTTTTACCATTTTTCCAAAAGCTTATTTGTGAGGTCAGATACTGATGTTGGACGAGAAGGTCTGTATCTGCTCTAATCTAAGGTCAGGACTCCACACCAAACTCGCTCATCCATGTCTTTATAGAGCTTGCTTTGTGCACAGTCATGTTGGCACAGGAAGAGGCTGTCCCCAAAGGGTGGGCCAACATCATATTAAACTCCTACGGATTAAGAGTCGCATGTTACATGGGGATGTGAAGGCATTTGAGTGAATACTTTTGGTAATATAGTGTATTTGTTTATGGTTAACTTCCCCATGTCTGAGCTGCGTGCACAGTGGGCTGTGGTGCATTGGGTGTTCTGGTGCCTTTCTATCATGGCCAGCTGCGGGATTCGGTCCCCCACAGGTATGGGTGAGCTTTGGGTGTTCATGATCCCGTTGATCAGTGTGGTTCGTTTCATCTGGAAATGGTGTTAGTACACCACAGTATATTATAGACATGACAAACAGCTTTTTAATTTCACCATGGTACTCTATTCACTACCCTAGACATGTTTGTAATGTTACAGTGATGTTTATGCATTTTAATTACAGAAAGTTCTCCAATCACGCACTGTTATGTAGGGAAGTGTGCGTGTGTGTGTAATGGAGACCAAATATCTCTAAGCTGATTAAAATGTTTAGGTGTTTGTTTGCACAATGCTAAGTGTTCTTCTCACTAAACAAAGTCAACTTGTTTGTTTAAAGAAGTTTAAACTTATGTTAATGAAGTGACACTTATCCCTGTTTGTACTGCCTACATATAGCGCTCACACACACACTGTGTTTATGTACTGTATATGCTCATAGATGAACTCCTCTGGCATTGACACAGATTTCTTTGAGAACAAATGTCTGTTCAGTTTTAACTCCAGCACAAAATCATTTGTATACTGCGGTGAAGCTGTAGAAGTGAACACACTTGGGCACATTTTTTTCTCCCCCTCTCTCATATGTAAACACACACTATGACATGTTTGACCTCTGTCTATATTCATTTCCACTTGCTTAAATCACACAATGTCACTAATGAGTTTTTGTTTTGTTTTGCTATTAACATAATTCTGCTTATAAAGACCAGGAGTATCTCGTCTTAAAATGAATCCCATGTCTCAGTGGACTTGTTTGAGCAGACATTTTGTTTTTTTTTGACCTTCGAGATTTCATTCAAATCCAGAACCATCCCTAAATTAGGGGAATTTTATAAATAACTCACAAATAAGGCCCCCCCCCCCCCCCCCCCTATATGAGGCCAAATTTTCTTAAGAGAAAAGAGTTGTTTAAAGCACACCCACACATGTGACACCAGATCCAGAGACATGGACCCAGACACAAGCTGTTCTCCTTCATAAGAGAGAAACTTTCTTTCAAACAGAATCCCGATCCGCTTCAATAACACACGCGCACTGAAGCCAGGGTCGAGGAAATGGATGAAGGGGAAAAAAGTGGAGGAGTCCGTTTTCCTGATTTCTAAGGTTTCTTTTGCCGCGTAAGATGAAATTTTTACGCACACCGGCCCGGATCTTCTCAGATTTAACGATACTAGAGTTAATGATGTATGATGATTTAATGAGGTTAACATTCATCATTCCCACGCAGCAAGTGTCAGATGCTGATCTCCAGCTGTGTAACCACACGGCTTTAAAGCTGATGCACTTAAAAGCCATCATCATCATCATCATCATCTTTATGGTTTTCACCATCATTATAAACATATTCATACTAATATTTTATATTTCTCTCTCTGAGTAATCTTGCTATGAATCTTCGCCCTATAGCCTTTTTGCTCAATTATATGGGCAAAAGTTTGTGCACCCATACAGTACCCTCACATCCTTGTTGAAACTGGGTAAGTTTTCCACTAGATTTTGGAGCGTGCCTATGGGGATTTTGTGTTTATTCAGCCGCAGGAGTATTATTAAGCTCGACCATGATGTTGAGATGTCGAGGAGGCTCCAGTTCCTCCAGGTCATCCCGTAGGTGTTCAGTGGGGTTGAGTTCAGTCAGGACACCCGAATTCCTCCGCTCCAACCTTTACACACCATCCAGTCTTCACGCAGTCCAGTCCTAAACAACTTCCCCTTATGTCTATGAACAAGTCACATGAAACGTACAGTAATTGGTAAATTTTTGAATATAATGTTTTCTAAAGCAAAACCACATGGGGAAACAAATGTGAAAATCAGAACAAACCTTATTCTCCACTTACAGTAAGAACATCGCAGCTTGAGTAATTCAAGTAAGATAAGTTATCCGCAAAGGCGGCAGCTAAATCTTATAAGTCGACCCTCACTGACCCACCGATGGCAGAAGCGCTCAAAAAGCCCGAGCCTTAGTCTGCACTGTGGAAAAAAAGGCTAAAACCACCATCACAAAAGTAAAAATGAAGAGAGAAATAAAGAGTGGGTCCCAGCCCTGCCGAGGCAGCCCGGGTTCACCTTACTGCACCGTGCACGCGGGCTGACGGCGAGCGACTATTCAGCATGGCTGCACACATTCTGGATGATAAGAGGAACATCGGCTCTGAAAAATGCAGAAATTCTAGTATTTGTAAAGAAATGTCTGCCCGGGCTGCTTACTAATGAGTGGCCATGATTGGCTCGCCAAATACAAAGTGACCGGTGTATGTGTGTGTTTATTTAAAAACGTTCGGTGCAGAATTTTGATTTAATTTTCATTGACACACCATTGTTCTATATGCTGTACGTTATAACGAGTGAGTACAGCAGAGCATTCGCATTTTACATACTTGAAAGAGAACCTTGCTGCTGGTACAGGCTATTCTATTGGTTTCAGTTTTTTTACAGTTACTCTACATGAAATAGTAAAAGAATGGGATATGTAACATGTTGCCTTTCAATAAATAAAATATTTAAACTTACGCTTTTTTAGATCTTAATTATACTTATACTACACCATAAATAGAACACTTTAAATGAAGGATTCCAATAACCCTCACACACTCGTGATTAGCGATCGGTGATCAGTATCAGCCGATTCAGATATCTGTGATTAGGGATCAGTGATTGGCCTCAAAAACCCTAATCGGAGCAACCCTAGAGTTATTTTTGTTTAAAATAAGTACAGCTTAATTTTAATCAGGATTGCAAATTTTGCACTTTTTTCTTAACCAACAGTAGCCGTAACATGTAAACAATCATTAACTGATTAATCATAAACAATGATTGAACGCCCTCAAGTTAAGTTTTTATTTAAACGGTTCTAGTGGCACAATCCAGTGTTGCCAACTCAGTCCCTTGTACGTGAAAGGAATCTCAGAGATCCAAGTGTTCAAGTTAATAGTGAGCATTATATAATAATAACATATATATAATAACATCTGGCTACTTAGGAAAGCTAAGCTAGCATTGGATTTTAGTTTGGTTGCCCAGATTAGCACCAAATGCAAAACCAACCTATAATAATCCATTTTTATTCAGTTTAAGATATAGGAGCAGTAGTGGCTCAAAAAGTTGAGCTACTGCTGCTGAGCCCTTAATCGAGGGCCTCGACCCTGTCTGCCCCAGGGGCGCTGTATCCTGGTTGACCCGGCGCTCAGACCCCAGCTTGCTAACTAGTGGGGGTGGGGGATTTCACTGTGCTCTAAGGTACAGTATATGTGACAATTTTTTCTTTAACAGCATTTCATCATTTAACATGTCAGATTATTTAGTGACGGCTCTAGTTCTCTCATGTTCTGTATAATAGCCGACCTTGCACTCGGACTTCATCTTACTGTTTATTATAATAGAAATAAAAACATTTCTAGGGTATAACCCATAGCAATAAGAGCATCAAGGCAAAAGCATCAACTTTTAGCCCTTAAACGCACCACTTTAGCCACTTTTTAAATCTTTGTGATCATCCTGATCAGTCTGTCTTGGTCATCACCTTTTAAGGTTAGCGTTGGCTAAAAGTACTGCGACACTTCAAAGGCTTCCGTGTGTGTGCCTTTTTTTTTTTTTTTTTTTTTTCCCCCCTCTCATCTCCGCTCGATGAAGTTAGCACATCAGTGCTGATGCGTTTTGACACGTCATTACAACTCATGAGGATTAGAGTTACTTCATGTCTGATGAATACCAAGTGGGTCCATGAAGTGGAACACGTCACAAAGGTTTCACTGACAGAAATGTGCAGCGCCCGATGCATGAAGCCGATCCATCCAAACCGTTAGCGGAGAGAAACCCTAACAAAGAAGAAGTAGCTTTCATTCACGTCTGTGGTAAACAATCCTTCAGTGAGATAAGCTGAATAGAATAGAGGGAAGTGTATCGATCGGCTCAGATGTGATTCGGATGTTTTACTTGAGTCTTCGGAGTCTTATCACCAAACTGTGCATAATGTCTTCTGTAAATGTCAATCGGTTAGCTGCAGTAAAATTCGAATGTTGCAGATGTTTTAATGAAGGCTGTGAATGACAATCCTGGCCGAGGTGTCTCAGCAAGTCTGATCCTTGTAAATCCACAGATTACTTTTTGCCAGCTTGTGAAAGTGATGCATCTGTCACTGTGAGCTCTACACATGATCACACCACTTGCACATTACAGGAACTCAGCTGGGAGTTATTGCCACATATTTGGGCCATTAAGAATTCCTGGAAGGTCAGTGTTTCACCAGTGACGAGGACGTAAAGCAGGCAGTCCAGTCATGTCGTCGTCAGTGTACTGAGAGAACTTTCCACCTTGATGGTGTCCAAGCAGTAGTGAAACGCTGGGATAAGTGCATTAGTTTAGCAAGGGATTGTATAGAGAAATAGCACTGAGGAGAGAGCAGCTGGCTGCCAAAACCCACATTCAAAACCAGTCACAGAAGTACTTTCAGAAAGAAAACACGTCTGATAAAATTGTTATCATAAACAACACACCGTCTTCTTAATAACTGCTTCTAAATCGTTCCGAATCGCCTTTGAACCATCCGTGTTCTTTTATTTACGGCAACAAAGCAAACTAGTTCCTTGCAGCATGGACAAAGGTGATCTCTTTCTCTCAGTTATCCCATTTTATACACAAACATCCCTGCTAACATAATCAATGCCCTGCACATGAAGTTCCTACATTCAAACTCTTTATCTGACCCAGACCAGATGTCCTCGCCTTATCATTTATTCAAAAGCAACTACAGTTTCAGTTTGTCTCTGTTCTATCCTCTGCCTTGTCTTCCTATGTTTCATCAGACAAGTTTAAAGCGTCTATAGTCTATGTGGCACACTTACTACAAAGATCAGAATTAATACATGATTAAAATGTGATTTTTTCCATTACATTCCTAACACAAGGCTGAATCCCAAATTCCCCCTCAAGTCCTGATCAGTGTTGGGGGACGTTACTTTTTCAAGTAACTGCATTACATAATCAGTTACGTTATAGCGTTACCTTCTGATAAAAGTAACTAGTTCGAGTACTTTTCCATTGCAGAAAATGAAAACTCCTTTGTGATTCTTCATGTATTTTGTTTTATAATTATTCTACCATCACTCAGCGAAAGTTTGGCCCATAATCTGTTAACTACTAACAGCAGGAATAACAGAGGGGGGGCAGGTTATCGGGGCGGGGGGCGGGTCTTGTAGGACGAGCTCCACACACAAACGGACTGACTGCTGTCTGGCTCACGGTTTACATAAATTGTCTGAATAACGGATTACATTTTTGAAAATATAACTAAATAACTGAGTACTTAAATAGCGGACCGATCGCGTTCGATTACCCATTACATCAAAAAAGTAATCCAAGTACCCTTACAGCCAGCACTGGTCAAGATCAAGTGCACTACTTGGTGTGTGTGTGTGTGAGACCATGGATTGTACAGTACACCCTACATAGTGCACCAGCTTTCCATTTAACACTATTTGGGATTCAACCACACAATAGTTAGTTAGCCGAGTCTATCCTAAAGTGGAATAAGTGGAAATATATTGATAACTTTACAAGATTTATAGGACTGTCCACCACCTTCATGGTTTAATCTCCTCAACTTTTGGCTACACGGTACTGGAAAGAACCTACCCATCACGGCAAGTAGAGAGGGGTGTCTTTAAAAAGAAATGTTTGTGCTGTTATTTGTATTGGCATTTAAAGCAAAAAGAAACCGAAATAAATTAATTCTAGCATCATGGCTGAGGGAAATCTGTTGTGTCCTGTGCTTTGGGTTGCACATTACTATTCAATCATCCCCAGCTAGTTCAGAGACGGATCAGTGGTGCATGCCGGCTTAAAGACGCTGATCCGGGCAGGCTTTACTATTTATTTATTTATTTTTTTGCTGGAGGTGAATGTGGTTATAAAGAGTTTCAGTGTTATTCTGGAGGTTTTAGCTCACCCCTTTAGCTACCCAGCCACTAGCTCACCCCTACACAATCTCTGGATTCCTTTTTATTTATTATTTCTTACATATATTTACATTCATTTTTTTTTCAAAATCACTAAAGCTGAAAATCAGTTGGTGTTTTTATTGCTAATTTGTAGAAATTTGCAGTTGGAAAAACAAAAACTTCTAGTAAGATTTTTCTTTTTTCTTTTGAAACAACCTTGGACTTGTTAGCCGGGGTGTTTTATCCTTTATATGTTAGTTCATTTCCTGGAGCCTGCTTGTGTCCTGTGTGTGTAGAGGTGAGTGTGTGTCCATTTACTTAAAAGTGCTGTGTCATAAAGGTCAGTGTCATACGGTCGAATGTGTATTAATCTGACACCCTCTAATAACCTGGATGCTTCTTTGATTGTGTATCTGTGTGTGTGTGTGAACTCATAAGTTACCTTGCTTTATTTTTAGCCTTTTTTCTTCTTCTACTTCTCTCTGCCTGTCAGAGGCGTATTTTATCCGGCTCAGCCCCAGCACTCGTTTTTCAGTGGGATGGAATCTCAGGCTTTACTGTTTCATTATTTCTACAGCGACATCAATCAGGACTCACTCCTCATATTTCTCTTCCCACTCCTGTTACTGTAATGATGGGGACGACCCTACCAGCTGCGATGTCAACTCAGAAAGTGAAGAGGAGAAAACCCCTTTTAAGTATCAGTGCTTATAGACAAATCCATGAAAGGAAACACGAATGTATATGAAGGTATTGCACACAAGTGAACGCTCATAAATATTTCAGTTGTATTTGTTGTTCTCGATGTAAAGTCTGTTTTTTATGAAACACGGTTACCAGATCTTAAATTCCATATACAGAAACTCCTTTATATACCTCATTTATATACACTCACTGGCCACTTCATTAGGTACACCTCGCAAGTACAGGGTTAGGACCACTTTTGCTTTAATTCTTCAAAATCATGCAGTTGCTGCAGGTTTGTCGGCTGCATGATGTGAATCCCAAAACCCAAACGTGCTCTATTGAGATGAGATCTGGTGACTGTGGAGGCCATTTAATTACAGTGAGCTCATTGTCATGTTAAAGAAACCAGTCTGATTTTGTGACCTGGAGCAGGATGGACGTGTTCAGTAAGCATACAGTACTCTGTTGGTACTGAGGGGACCAAAGTGTGCCAAGAAAAACAACCCCACCACACCAGCCTGATTCATGCTTTTTACGGTGTTTAGGCCTAATTCTGACCCTGACATCTAAATGTCAGCAGAAATCGAGACACATCAGATATATATATATTTATTTATATCTTTATACTTAATTCTGTCGCGAACTAACCCGGGATGATCAGAAGACTTAGCGATTAGCCGTTA
>JAQQZT010000005.1:6162869-6181952 GCA_030068275.1 Clarias platycephalus | reverse complement strand
GTGACTGTGCAGGCCATGAGAGATGTTCATCTTCACTTTCATGTTCATCAAATCACACTGTCACCAGTCTTGCTGTGTATATTGGTGCCTTATCATCCTGATACATGGCACTACCTTCAGGATACAATGTTTGAACCATTGGGTGCACATGGTCCTCCAGAATAGTTCGGTAGTCCTTGGCAGTGACGCGCCCATCTAGCACAAGTATTGGTCCTGGGGAATGCCATGATATTGCAGCCCAAACCATCACTGATCCACCCCCATGCTTCACTCTGGCCATTCACTTCTTTGGGGCTTCTCCACACTGTAACTCTCCTGGATGTGGGAAAGACGGTGAAGGTGGACTCATCAGAGTACCGCAATACATGTTTCACATTGTCCAGAGCCCAAGATTTTTGTTGCTGGCACCATTGAAACCGACGTTTGGCATTGGCACGAGTGACCTGGCTATAGCAGCCCGGCCATGTACATTGACCCTGTGGAGCTCCGGACAAACAGTTTTGGTGGAAACAGGAGAGCTGAGGTGCACGTTTAATTCTGCAGTGAGTTGGACAACTGTGTTTTTCATGTTTTTTGGATACAATTCGGGTTTGCACCCGGACATCCCTTTCAGACAGCTTCCTCTTGCGTCCACAGTTACTCCTGTTGGATGTGGTTCGTCCTTCTTGGTGGTGTGCTGGCATTACCATGGATACCGTGGCTCTTGATACATCACAAAGACTTGCTGGCTTGGTCACAGATGCACCAGTGAGAAGTGCACCAACAGTTTGTCCTCTTTTGAACTCGTTGTTGTGTGCATTGCAATATTTTAAGCAAAACTGTGCTATTACTCTGCTAATTAAACCTTCACACTTGGCACATTCCACCAGTATGAGCAATCAATTGACGACCAGGCTGGTCAAATTTAGCCATGAAACCTCCAACACTAAATTGGCCAGTGTTTCAGTTTCATTGTCCAACCCCTGTAAATCTGTAGTGGAGGAAAGTGCCACCTGGCATGTTCCGCATACATCATCATCATTCAAGGACAACCTGACAGTCTGGAACTTAATTGGTAAAGCCAATCTAGCTGACTCTGCTAAAATGTGGTAGGTACAGTAGCATAATGTAGAGTATAACAGGGTAGTTAGCTAGTCCTACAGTACAAATGGTTGTATGTTGTACAAAGGATGGACAGCCATACGTGTTACTTTGGAGTGGAAAGCATGTTGGCTTGACATAACTCTAAGGATGTTAGACACGGTTGTCCCAGCCGACCCAGGCAGTAGGTGTCATGATCCGATACATGCGTGCGCCTTGTGTATACATTTCTTCGTGTGCTAGATTTGTAACATTTTATATTAAAATTGGGGTGTTGCAAAAGTGGCCGCACAGCTGGAGCTTCATCATCAATAGGTCACATGACCACCATTTACTGGATTTGTAGCCTGTGCTTGTGGTGAAAGGTTAATGACTTGGAAAGCATACGTCCTGTGATCAATCGTTCGATGTTTTCTTAAAATCAGCCAGTGTCTGGTTTCTTTCATTCACTCACTCATCATCTATCCCACTTTATCCTCTATTCAAGGTCGCGGGGGGCCTAGAGCCTATCCCAGGAGACTTGGGGGACGAGGCGGGGTCCACCCTGGACAAGGTGGCAATCCATCGCAGGGAGCACACATACACACGCTCACACTCCAATTTGGGAACGCCAATTAGCCTAATCTGCATGACTTTGGACTGTGGGAGGAAACCAGAAGAACCCCACCAAGCACGGGGAGAACATGCAAACTCCATGCACACGGACGGGAATCGACCCTGGCTCCTGGTTTCATTTGGTAAATTTTAAAGAAAAGGGTAAAAACCTCATATAAGTTCCAAACTTATCCAGTTCTTTTTTTTTTTTATCAGTTCTTCTATCCATATTTAATTTTTTTTATTTTACCTTTCTCAATAAATCATTGCTTTAAAGTTAATTCAGTAGTCTAACCAGCATAAAGGGAATGTTCAAGTCAAACCGGGACCTGTCATGAATTTTTTTTTTTTGATGAATGAAGGCATAAAACCAAGCTCTGTTATTCTGCACAATCAAAGGTCCCGGTTTGAATTGAACACCCCTCATATAAGAGTTTATTGGTTGGTGTGTGTGTGTGTTGGTGTGTGTAAAATGTTCACTCATCTTTCATAATTCTCCACACCTTTCATCACACCTGCCTCAAAACGACACGTCCCGATCGATTCATCATACGCACTCGCCATGCTTTAGCGGTATCAATCCCCATGACAGAGCTGCGCGCGCGTGTGCGCATGTGTGTATGTGTGCATGAAATGTGATCTAAATCCAATAACAGTGTGAGACTCCTCCTGTGAGAGCCAAGCAGCAGATTTACATTTGGTTCTCTTTTGAAGCACTTGAACCCATCGTGCATGTGTGTGTGTGAGAGAAAATGAGAAACAGTGCGAGTCTGGACCTCATACTGTGAAACTCCCTGCTGTAAAATAGTTTTGTTTATTTTGAAGTTTAATGGTAGTCTAGTTTAAACTAATACTTTTTAAGGGTTTTTGGGAAACAAAAACAACAAAGGTTTGCAGTTCTCACTTTTGTTAAAGATGTAAAAATGCAGAAAGAGTATAATAAGAGACAGAGCACAAAAAACAATAATATATATACAGTATATATATAGAGATAGATATTTATAAAAGCGTGATACAGTAACGCAATGCAAATCGAGTTTAACCCCTAATGTAGGTATCGTGATAGTATTGTATCGAGTGAACCGGGGCATTATGGTGATGCATAGGACAGTAACATAAATGTCTATTGCTGGGTATTTTTCTGTATCATCAATGTAAAAAGTTTTTTTTTTGTAACTGAAGGCTGAGATAGAAACTAACAATAATAAAAACACTGAAGGAAAAGCAGGACGAAGCTCTCAGCGAAAACACTGAACCACATGTGGTTTGGGTTAAAACAGTTCAGAAATTCATAAGTCATGAGTGCATGAGGTTATTATGTGTAGATAATTTTTTAAGCGAATTTTAGAGAAAACATTATATAGCATGGTAGCATTTTAAGATATACAATTATTCATATCATGATAATATATATTTGTACCCCCAGTTCCCTGGGACAGGCTCCAGATGTCCGGCAAACACAACACGAGCATGTGTATTTTCACCCTTATTTTGCATTCCTATTCCTCTAACATGAATTTTAATTGGAGGGGCAGTGGTTACCACAGAAGGGGGCAGCGGTGGTGGTGGCTCAGAGGGAGAGTCACTGACTTACTGATCGGAAGGTCAGCGGTTTGAGCCCCAGCTCCACCAGGTTGCCAGGTCCCTTGAGCAAAGCCCTCGACCCTATCTGCTCCAGAGGCGCTGTATCCTGGCTGACCCTGCACTCTGACCCCAGCTATGCTAGGACGTACAAAGAAAGAATTTCACAGTGCAGTAATGTATATGTACCAAATAAAAGCTTTACATAACTTACTTAAAGCAAATCAGTGTGCACACATGGCTTCAGCCTGCTCCATCAAATTATCCAGGACATCTTCCTCACAGCACACATGTTTCTCATCAAAATTCCTTGAATTCCACAGGGATTCTCAGAAGCCAGCTTCGTTAATGTCCACTCAGATCGAAAGAGCATGGCTTCTTCCTAAACCGTCACTTCATCCAGGTGATCTTTCTCAGTTTTTCTGTCTCAGTTTTAAACACAATGTGTGAGAGAACTAAAGATGGAGAAATGGAAAAGGCATGACAGTACAGTAGGTACCTTATGTCAAAGTTCGGACATAGACTGGACGGCAAGTCAATCCGGACAAGGAATAAAACATATTTCTACTTTGAAATAAAAAAATATATATATCCTTACCAATAAATAATTACTTTTGTAGTCTATTTGAAGATCTTTACAGCGAACGTGGCTTGATATTAAGGCTAAACATGACCGTTTCCATTTTTGACATCGTTGTCATGCCCTATGCATATGGGATTTAATGGCACAGGTGCCCGTTCAAAATTAGAGAGTAAGCTAACAGCTAGCAGGCGTTTGCGTTCTGTCCTGCAGGCACAAAAAAGCAAGACTTTCCTGTGTGGTGAAGATGTCACGATCCAAATATCCAAAAATATCAGTGTCTCCATCTAGAAACCACATGGTTTTTGTGCCGAAGGTTTATGCAGCTAATTGAAGGCAGACCGTGCCGTTTCTCAGACAAGGCTGCTGTGTATTTTGCCTGTCGTATCGACCATTTCATATGTGGCATCTTTTGCATGCTCAGTTTTTGCTGCTTTAAATGGAGATGCGCCTTGCCGTGAGATGAAAAATCCCACTTTTTCATAATGCTGCTAGTGTACTGTAGATCATGGGACAAAAATCAACCCCAAAACGCCATTTCTTTGTTATTGAAAGGGATTTTTTTGATGCTGTAAATCCACATATGTTCTGCAACTTCCTCGTCATCATGCAGCGCTCGCTCATGGTTGCTCAGCAAAGGCAGACGCCACGGGAGCTCGAGCTTCCTACTGATTTGGAAAGAAGGAGAAAACGGCTGGTCCCTTTGGGCATCATTTAACTTTTACTTCAGATCATTTTGATATTACAGTGTTGAGTTGTCTTGTCCTTTTAAGGTCAGATTGTTTAATCGGTTTATTCAGGCACGAAAACAAATACACTTTGCTAATTTAGTTTTTGGCAAGCTTGTTAAGGCATGAAAATCAGTCAGTGAAGATTTTTCTCTTGTTTTTTCTCTCTAAAACACCTGTAAACATTTGAATGTTACAAGTCGGAGCTGCTCGGGTTCGATAGCAACAATTTGCAGTGCCATTTCTTTTTGCACTTTCTTTTGCACTAACAATGTGTAAGAGAACTAAAGAGGGAGAAATGGAAAAGGCAAGACAGTAGGCTTCTCAAGGTTCGGACTGGACAGCAAGTCAATCTGGACAAGGAATAAAACATAAGTTTCTACTTTCTACGTCCAAAGTAAAAACATATGTTTCTACTTTGAAACATATTTTGAGTCTTTCTGATGCAAGTTGCTGTAAAGTAAGACTTGCTTCGGTTTTTGATTGCAGTCAAACAGTGGCATTTTTCCCTCTGTCTTTGTATTTTGTCTCTGATTGCATTAAACACGAATGTTTGTTGCTTGTAAGTAATAAGCAAACTTAATAAAAGTCATTTGCTTATCCGAACTTTGAACTTATTCGAACTTAAGCAGAAATCGGACCTTTAAGTGGCAAAAAAAAAAGTATAAAAACAAAAGAAAAACAGTGTCAGTCTGTGAATGTATTGGGTACACCTGTTCAACCGCTAGCTAACACAAATATCTAATCATTCAATCACATGGCAGCGACTAGTAGACTAGCGACATGCAGAATTTTGGTTGTCTGTGCCAACCGGGACGATCTGAGTAATTTTGAAACTGCTGATCTGCTGGGATTTTCACACAGAACTATCTCTAGAGTTTACAGACAATAGTGTGAAAAAGAGAAAATATCCGGTGAACAGCAGGTCTCTGGGCGACGATGCCTGGTTGAGGTCAGAGGTCAGAGGAGACTGGGAAGACTGGTTTGAGCTGTTTAAAATCATATGAGACTGGTTTCTTGCACATGGCAATGAGTTCAGTTTATTAAAATGCTTCCACAGTCTTCAGGTCTCAATCCATTAGAGCTCCTTTGGGATGTGGTGGATGGATGCACCGTCGGCGTATCTGCAGCAACTACTGTATTGTATATGATGCTGTGATGTTAATATGGACCAAAATCTCTGAGCAATGTTTCTAGCACCTTATTGGATCTGTGCTGTGAAGAAGTGGCTGGTGTACGTGTGTGTCTGTGTGTGTATACTATTAAGTCTTTAAACATCTGATGGAACACTTATAGTGATTAAGAAAAACAATTAGGGGTAGCCGGTAGCTCAGTGGTTAAGATGTTGATTAAGGTGATGGACTACTGAGCAGAAGGTCAGAAGGAAAGAAAGAGATAAAATTGCTCTGATTTAAGAGCATCTGCTAAATAATGTAAACATGTAAACTATATATCCTAAAACCCTTAACTGACAGTTTATAATATACTGAGCATTGGGAAATTCGAAGGTTTTAAAAAAACGAGCAGGTTCATTCTCGGCAGCAAGGCATCCTTCCCGTGTTATTCAGTTTGTGTAAAGCTAATTAATATAACACGAGCGCTAAAATCGCAAAGCGAGATCCCATGAAGTCGTCAGAATTGCCGTGCATATTAGATTATATGAGAATAACAATAATTGGTTTAATTAGACGTTATCACATTATCTATCAAGTCATTTGTTTCGCTTTGTTTTATAATTCATACAAACGATGATTGCTTTCTGGCTGATAGCAGAGAGACCTTTGTTGTAATCTGACGTCTGACATTCAGCCTTGCAAAAATGTCACATTTTAATTTCCCCCGTCTCGTGTTTTTTATTTTTTATTTTCTTTTTTTCTTTTTTCCCCTTTCTTTCCCTCTTGCCATGCCTGAAATCAGAACATCACTGTGCTTTGAGTGTGCTGAAGCTGCTCAATCTCAGCATCCTCAGCTACACACTCACTCTCATCCAGCACCATGAAACAGCTTCTCCTGGCATTTACTAAATATCTCTGTCAAGACTTGACAAGCAGCTTTCACCAATCCAAGCATGTTTTTTTTTTTTCCATCCAGGCAGTTTTTAAAGTTTTGCCCCTGATTGTCAGAAGGTATTTTTCTATAGAAACTTTCACACTGATGTCACGCTACAGTATAAAGCCAATAATAAGATGCCCTGGATAGGCCGCTTTCGCTTACATATGATAATTTACACAGAGCCTCTGACCCAGCATTGACCTTCTCAGCAATTTGAGCTACACTAGCGCTTCTATTGGATCGGACGACGCTCCCCATATGCCTCATTGGGCCTTGACCGTCCATGACCCTGTCGCACCAGTTCACCGATTTTCCTTCTATGGATCACTTTTGGTACGTCTTGACCACTGCAGACCAGGAACATCCCACAAGAGTTGCCGTTTCTGAGTTGTTCTGACCCAGACGTCTAGACAATCACAATTTGGCCCTTCTCACAGTAGATACAGTTACAATATCTCATTTCAATGGCACTTGGAAATGTATGGGATATACAGTATTAGGCTGGAAGTAAACCTTTTGTCCCTGAAGTTGATGTGTCGGAAGCAAACAAGGACCAAATTGCGATGTCTAGACAAATTGGGTCACAGCAACTCCAAAACTGCAGCTCTTGTCAGATGTTCCCGATCCGCAGTGGTCAGGGCTCAACAAAAGTGCTCCATGTGTTTTATTCTTCTGCCTTGACAGCAGTTTGTTAGACATTACAGTATTTTCACTTGTTTCACTTTCATCACCTTACATCTTAATTCTTTATTTTCAATTCCGTTCTCTTCACTCACTTTTTCTATTCACTTCCTTAACTTCAGTCACCTCCTCCTTCAATTCTCCCTTTATTCATCTTGTAATTCCTTCCTTCCTTCCTTCCTTCCTTCCTTCCTTCCTTCCTTCCTTCCTTCCTTCCCATCTTTACTTTTTCCATCTTTCATTTCTTTCATTTATCTGTACAGTTTTGAGGAAATAAAAAGTAAGACAGACTTTGATTAATGGATTATCGACTGTGGAGACGTGAGAGAAAAATAGCTTTCTCTCGAATGTTCTCTCTATCGTAGGAAAAAAAAATTTGTCCCTGAAAAAAACAAAAAAATTTCAGAAGAAGAATGCAATGATATGATAACATCAGCGTGGTGAGTAGAAACCACATAAGGACGTTTGATAGTGTGAGTGTGTGAGGTATGTGTCCTGATGGCCCACTCAGATAGCTGTTTCCTTTGGTGGATTCCAACCTTAATGAGTTTCCTTCAAGAAGAAAAGAAAAAAAAGAAAAGAAAACGACAACAAAGACACCCCGTGCATGGCTTAGCTGTCCCCTCGTGCTGCACACACACTATTTATAGGCGATTGAGGAAAGCGTCAGAAGGCAGGGGGATTATTTAAGTGCATGATGAGGAGGAGGTGTGTTATCTCAGGTCTCCTAAAAACAAAGGGCTTCAGGGAAATCTGTCTCGAGCAGGAATGGAAAGGTGTAAATCTCAGCGCTTCTATATAAGGCCAGATCAGGCTCTTCTAATCCCAGGAGTGACGGTGACTAACATGCACAGGGTGGGTGGGTTGGGGGTTTTGTGTGTGCGTGTGTGTGAGATTGCCTAATTCTAATCTCCAGCCTTTATAAGTTTCACTCTGACATCCAGACCCAAAGCTTTTCACTTTGTGCTGGAATCTATCTGCTCAACCTGCAGGGTGTAATTTAGACACAGTGTCTGCGGTGGACTGAAATCTGATCTACAGTCTGATTTATAGTTTAATCTAAAGTCTGATCCCGCTCCAGTGTCAGTGCTCCCAGGCCAGACTAGAGCACCCTGACAACTCGCCATAAAGTGCTCTCTCTCTCTCTCTCTCTTACTCTATCCTTCCCTTGACAAACTTTCTTTTTTTCTTTTTCTTCAATTTATTACCTCTTAACGCCTTCCTTCATTTCCTTAATATTATTTTATGATTCCTTCCTTCAACCCTTCCACTCTTTTCCTCTCCCTCACACCCTTTATCTCCTTCACCTACAGTAGTTCCCTTCTTTTCTTGTTTTTTTTTCTCCCTCATTCATTTACCTCTTTCTTCTTCTTTTCACTTCCTTTACTTCCTTCACTTTTATCATATAATCCTTCATTTATTCACTTCTTTCTCATTCTGTTAATATAGGGTTAAATTCCTTTACCTGCCTTCCTTCCTTCCTCCTTTTAACCCAACTGCCCCTGTTCATCTCCTAAGCTTTCTTTTCGTCTTTCAGTTAATTTCCTTGAAAACAAATTTCCTTTCACTTTCTTTAATTCTATAAATTCCTAAACCCACTTGATGTCCCTTCTTTCTTTTTCTTCCTTCACCTTTTCAAGTTATTTAGGGCATTTTCACATTAGGTCTCTTTTTTCCAAGAAAACTTGAACCCAGACTTTCGATCAGTGAAAACACTGAGATTACAAATCATGTTTAGTGTCAAAGCACACCTAATTTCCTTTACATCATTTTCTTCCTTACATTACTTATATATTTCCCTTTCTTTCTTTTTTTCATCTGATTTAATTTAACCTTTCACTTACTTTACTTTCTTTCAACTTTCACCTCCTTGCAAACACAGCAGTATTTCCATTAACTCTGGTTTTTATACCAGGTTTCTTTCTCCTGATGCACTTAGGCTGTGTTTCTGATTCCCCTTCCTCATCCTTGCAGATATGAATTGGGGGGGAAGCCTCTGTTCATTATAATGTTACACTAAATATTGTAACTTAAACAATAATAAAGATAACCAGAGACGGAAATCCTGGGGAATGTGCAGTAGGAGCCATGTGGATAGATCTGTGTACAATGGAGAAAACGGCTAATTTGTAGGCGCTAGGGTTCCTGAGATGGGGTCGTTCACCTGCGCATGTGTATGTGGTCTGCATGTGTGGCTGACTCACACAGAATGTACCGTGATCCCTTGCTTTAAGTTGAAGTGGAAAGTGGACTGTACTGACTCTTTGTCGGGAAATATCAGGAACCTTCAATGCTGAATGAACCTTTACATTTTGCAGGATGTTATTTTTGGAGACAATTTTGGTGGGGTTATGTAATTTTGATTGATGTGAATATTTTTTTTTCTTGATTGGTAGCGATTTTTGAGCCGTTTATCGCTGCCTCTCGTTTTTCTGATAAATTGGCAAGCTTGGAATCATGGGAGCAAAGCAGGTTCAGCGTGGTACGATTCTTTAGAAAAAGGCGAGCACCTCATTCCAGGAGGTTGGGGAGCTGGAGGGTTTCTACACACGTTAATGTCCGAAGTATTTGTGCTAAAAAAAAAAAAAAAAAGTAAAGGCTTTATATGAACGAGAACACGAGCACGACTTTCCTCTTAAGTGCCTCCTCCCTCCAGCGCACTCTGTTCTCATGCGGATCATTTCTCCATTTGTGAAACCTCAAATTTTTTCAAAAGCTGCCACGATTGACTTCCGAATGCTACAGTAGCGCACTCTCACTGAAAATTGATGCTTCCTGCTGCTCCATTTTATATTCCAAATCACCTCCCCTTTTTATTTATTTAATTTTTTTAGGGGGGGAGAGAACTCTTAATGCTATTTAAGAAAGAGTGCCTTCTTGGAGAAACCCTTGGCAGCAGTAAAGCAGATCTGGCACCGGCGGGTTGCATTTTCCACTTTTAGGCGATTGCACTGTCCCTCCAGACAAGCCTCAGTAGCCGCCGGGGAGCGATTCCCTTCTGAAATCCATGCACTAGAGAGGTTTGTGTCATAACTATAACCGAAAAAGCCTGGCAGCGTAAACGCAAGGAGCTGGCAGCGGTGACAATTCGGCGTTCCGGAAAAAAAAAAGAGGCGAGAACTATAAACAAGGAGGCTTCAAGTGGAAAGTTTGCTTTTCCAAGCCTTTATTTTCAGTTTCAAAGATTTGTTCTTTCTTTGAAAAATTTTCATGCTCTCAGAAAGAAGAATTGTGTATACATGTACAGTACACATCTATATGTGTGTGTGTGTGTGTGTGTGTGTGTGTGTGTGTGTGTGTGTGTGTGTGTGTGTGGTTACAGGCTCCAAGACAGCATGCCCCTGACTTCCTTGCAACCTCTTTGTTCGAGTTCTTACTTGAAGTCGCCTCCCAGAAGGTGATGACTTCTCAGCCCCAGATACAGCGCTGTATGGTCAGTGATGCATCTTTTCTCCACACACACACACTGCACTGTAGGCTGGTTTTGAGTACTCTAGTGCTTCATCACACTCCCTATACACTCTCACAGTACTCCAGTCTCCTTCACCACAGTTGCCGTCTTGTTTTATGATAAATTGCATCACCGGTACATTATCTCCTTCAAGTCTCACTGTACATGCTGGGTTTTACCCACTCACTGTTTAACAGCTTTATACCCAGTCCAGACTTTGAACTGTATATTCTATCTGATTTTAATACAGCATTATATCCAGTCTGATTGTTTACAATTCACGATGGTTATTTTCTTTATATTTAGTCTAATTCAATTTTTTTTTTCACCATTCTACCTGTTTAATGTTTTTTTCTTTGTCTGGTCTTTTACCGGGTTCACCGATTACCGGCTCTATACCCAGCCTGACCCGTTTATATGGACAATATTTCTTCAATTCGAATGGAATCATTTTGATAAGAGAGTCCATGTTTACCTGGATGCCGGAATGAACTTTTGTAACTTTTCTTGATGTGCGCAAAGCGGTTCTGCTCATTGTGAAGTGTTTAATCTGCCCAAAATATGGAAGAGGCAAAAGTATTTTTTCTCCCATCTTTGAGGTTAAGTTACTCTTCCCGCCTTTTCTGTAAATCCCGCCTTCTGGATTACGATTGGTTACAAGAATTCAGCCTCATCTATGATTGGTTAGATTGCTTTACTACGTGCGAATTTGTTGTTCCGTTGCGAATTTGTTCGAACATGCATAAACACACACACTGAGCTCCGTTCACACTACGTGCACAAAAATTGGGTGATGAGACCTTGTACAACCGGTAGGAACGTAGTATTGTCTCCTATTGATGCAGCTCTGCTGTGTTTTTCTTTTGTTGTTGTTTTTTTGTTTTTGTTTTTGGGACATGGTCAAAAATAGCCTGTTGAGAACTTGTTTGAAGCAAGACCCAGGAAGACCTTATTATTGGACATATTATTGATTATTGACGGTGATGATGTATCTAACACATCTTAGCGGTGTAATTGACGTACTACAAGCATGACATGGCTTGGAAAGACTTTCTGACCGAGTTGTCTTTGGGACGGCACTGCGTTGGGTCTCATGGAGTTACACTCATAACACCTTCTGCAGGCTCGTACTGTGATCGTGGTAAGTTAGTCACGTGGTAGAAAATTGTGTTACGTTCATATTACATTCTTCTACTGCTTTTCAGCGAGTCTGTCACATTCAGAGACAGAGTTCAGAGACTTGGCGAGCACATGATCATGTGCGTGATGAGAAATTAGCGACAGCATGATTAGGACGCATTGAGAACCAGACGGGGACGTGGCTAGGAAGGTGTACGAGCCTGATAAACACACATTTTCCCATTTTAACCCCGTTCCCTCTGCGTACTTTGATAATATTAGGACACAGTGGGAATGCTTTTCTCTTCCGTATTCACTACACATCTCACACTATTTTTACATGACACACTTGTACATGCTTGATGTTCCCCGAATTCCATTCTTGTCTCAGCTACGAGGTCGTTTCAGCTGCTTTTCTTCTCAGACGTGTTTGCGTAGGGTTTATCGTAAGCTCGAAGACATTTGGAGTCACAAGGTTTAACTGTTTATATGCACTTCTGCTAATTCTCAAATTATTCTGTGTTTAAAAAAAAAAAAAAAAAAAAAAGTCCTGCCTGGATGTGATGTTTACACGCTGACATTTCTCAGACGCGTCGAGTGAGCTGAGTGGGCTTGACTGGAGTCCTTCAGAGATTAAGCTTTTTTTTTTTTTTTCCCCATGTCTTTGAATGCCAGACCTTCTCTGAACGTGAAGTGTCAAATTATCCTTCATGTTAATACCATGACGATGGCTGTCTGATGGGTTTGAAAGGCCTTTCTGTCCGGTACAATAGTGCAATTTTCCTACACAGCGTGAGCGTACTTTAGCAGCTAATTAAAGCACCACCCCAAACAGAGACTGAAATTAACAGCTGCATTCATCAAAGCTGGCTTATCGCTAACAGTAATGTGAGAGCAGGGCTTTACCATATGAGCATCTGTTTGTCTGCGTGTATATAATTGTGTGTGTGTGTGCATGTTCTGAAGAAAAGATCTGGATGCAAGCATAACAGAGAGGCTGAAGTGACTTCTGCTTTGAGATTGAGGAACTCATTAAGGACCTTTTAAACATGCTGTGTTTTTGTCAGAGTGTCATTTGAAATAGATATCAAGATAGAAATTTGTCACAAAAGCCTGCTGTTTCCTGCTTCCTGGTTTTCTCCGTCCACCACCCCCGTTACTCGGTGTTTCCACATCCACCTCGATATGTCTTTGTGTGTAACGATATGTTCTGTAGCCTGTTTGTAATAAAACTACTCTCTGTATTATGTGAGGTTGCATAAATACTGTAGTTCTGTTTAATTTAAGCTAAAAAGAAAAATCTAACCAGGAAAGCCTAAGGCGATGTCGGTCTAATAAAACACGATAAATTTTAATTAGGTAACTTTACAACTTTGTAACAGAACAACATCAGGATCATGTTTTATTTTATTATTTTTTTTTTTTTTTGGATCTTACCCCAATTTGCTCGTGTCCAATTCCTCCCCCGTCACTAGGGGGCTCCCACATTAAGGCTACTACTACCACTCAGCCGGGAGGTCCGAAGACTATCATGTGTATCCTCCGAACCACGCCAGCCGAACGAATCTTTCCGAACTGCTCGCTCACGCGCCATTAGGGGCGGCGTAACACACTCGGAGGACAACGCTATCCGCTCCTTCTGCTTGCACGAGCTCACAGACGCCCCTGATTGGCTGGAGAGCTGTGATTAATGTGGGAGCACGAAGTACCTCTCATCCCTCCCCTCTGAGAGAGCTCGGCCAATCAGCTCTCTCTAGACCTCCGGCTGCGAGAGGTTACAGCATCACCTGGGAATCGAACCAGCGATCTCCAGATTATAGGGCCATCACTTTACCACTGCTCCACTCGGAGGCCCAGGACCATGTTTGAAAAGTTGGAATGACTTTTATATATTTTTATAAAATAACCGATGAATGACCCTAACACAACGGCCTCAACTCAACGGAATTCAACCTTTTGTTGCATGTCTGCCTGATGACGTGCGCTCGCACAACGTTCAACCCTTAACGGTTTGAAATTCCAGTCGGAGATTGGGACGGATAATAACATGGTGTTCGCACAATGTCTAAACTGCATCAGTTCCTCACAACAGATCTTGGGTTTTCTGATTTTCAGTTTTGTAAATTGCATTTCTCTGGGATTTTTTTGAAAGGAGTTATTTTCTGGTGCTCATTGTTTGATAAAGCTGTATATATATATATATATATATATATATATATAAAAAGAAACGAGTGTGCGTGCTTTTTCTAGCCTCAGCACCACGTTCCCTAGCGGGTCTAGTGATGAGCACACACAGCTCTCACTGCAGTGACCGAAGGTCAGATCCCGATCAGGACATCGGCTTTGTTGCAAAAAAGAAAAGAAAAAAAAAACATGCATGTTCTACATGGTACGTAATCTCTCAGAATATTTGTACATGTAAAGAATAAATAAATTAATTATTGCACAGAACATAGGTGATAAATAACAGTTTTCATTCCTAGCTGTGACAAATGATAGCAGCAAAAGGGCTTCAGAAAGTAAAGACTTTTGTATTCTCAGGATGCAGTGCAGCTATACTGTACATCGACACGGTTAACATCAGGATACAGAAGAGACTCGGTCATGAGATGATAAACGCGATGCCGTCAATGACGCCGTTAGCATGTAAGTTGAAGCTGTGGAAGTTGATCATAAAGTGTCGCTGCGTTGCGCTTTCTTTCCCGCCGCAGCAATATGAGTTTGTCAGCCGTCATCGCGGAAAAATGCGAGATTAACGTTTTAATATTTCACCTAGAGAAAACGTCAACTACTAATTATAAATATTCATATTGACATGCATGTTGATCAGGGCGGATATTTCTTTTAAGACCAAAGAGGTTATTTTTCTGATTTTCTTCCCCTCCTTCTGCTTTCTGATTATGTAGAGCAAACTTGTTTTCCTCCTTTGATTGTCTAAATGCTTTTTTCAGGGATCCGTCATCCTTGTTTACAGCACGTTGATGTCTAGAAATTGAAAAATTCTGATTATAAACTAGCTTCTCAGTCTCAACACGTTCCCCTGGCGTTTATTTATCGACAGATTAAATAAGCTTCTAAAATCTGAATACGTTTATAGGAATGCTTCAGCGTTCTCGAGATGTTTTGTCTGTCTCTGGCATTTCTTTTTTATAATGATGATGTCTGTCTCTCAGTCTTTTGCTCTCCTTCTCACCCCTGTCTCACTTTCCTCAATATTTCTCCCGTCATTTCAGCTATTTTGCTTTCAGCCTTCTACATTTTATTTATTATTTTTTCCCCTAATTTTTCTCAGACAACCTGACCTGTCTGTCTGTCACTCACAGACTCAGGTTTGTTCTTTCACTTCTTTAAAGTGTCATTTCTATCACTTCCTGTTCCTATCTGTGACAGAATGACAGCTATTTATTTTCCCCCTTCCTGTAAGTGTGTGTGTGAACGATTGCGACCGTCTGCTTTCTGAGGCTGTCGTGAAAGCTGGCCATTTTTTTGGATTTAGCACATTAAAGAAGAACAAGAGATTCGAGAGCGAGGGAGAAAGAACTGTCCATGCTTGACTGAGGGACGAAGGATAAGCATGACAGCGCGCGCGAGAGAGAAAGCGCGAGCAGGGTTTTAATTGGGAACTTGTTCGAGCTTCAGGGAGTTGTACATGTCAATAGAAGTGAAAGACTCCGGAGTAAGAGTGTGCGTACGACTCAATACAACCCGGCACATTCTGTACACGTTGTGACTTATTTACGTGTCCCTCATCGCATGTTTGCTCTCACCGCCGTCCTCCAGCGCGTCGTGACTGACGGAGGCGAATTGTCTCTGAATATTCTAATCTGATATTGATGTTACAGGACAGGCCCTCACTGGTGGACTCCATCTTGTAATGCAGATGATCCTCCTGTAGCGCGGAAAAGGTTTGTCATGCCCGGAGGCGTTGCGTTGCTTCGCAGACAATCCTGTAATTATACAAAAATAAACCCCAGCAGAAATTATGGAGAATCAGGAATAAATTCCATCAGCGTCTGGGATTGTGCTCGCGCTTCTCCGTCTCGTAGCGCTCGGGCCAAAACGAGAAGAATGTCTTCCTAATGATATAATTAAATTCTAGTTAGTGTTCTTGTTGGAATATCTGCTGCCTTTTTTTGTTTCACCCTGCAATGAAGATATACTGGTGTTTAAATACTATCATTGATGAAGAGCCGTGACACACACACACACACACACACACACACACTTTGATGATATAAGCTGACTCTTAAGACTGCGGTTGGAAACAAGAGCTTATTCAAGGAAGAAATTCAAAATGGAGAAAAAACTGATGGCAATAAAGTTCATTTTAAAGTTAGTTATGTCTACAGCTGAACTCAGCATGTTGTTAAGGTTACATGTATGTTTTATGAATGTAACTAATCCGTCAGTGGGAGACGGCCACTTCTTTCCAGTTTACGGTGTGCTGAGAGCTCCTCGGAGCGACCCGACTCTGGGGAGGAGTATATGTGCGTAATTAATGTGCCTCGAACATCCTACTCACCAAGTGAAGCAGCCGCGAGTCTTTTATAGGGAGAGGACGACTAAGAGACGGTAGCTGATTATCTGCTACTAGCCGTGGTGAGTCCCTGTGCCTCGCCCCTGTTCTGGGACGGGTGGAGCTATCCAGGGTGCTGGATGCGCACTGTGTAATCCTTGTTTTTTTTGTCGGGCAAGAGGTTCATGTGTCATCTGGTGCACTGGCTGTAAGCCCGTCGTCACAATAAACACAATGAACAGTAAAATGATGGGCTATAAGTAAAGGATAAACACTTCAGTATGTGCTGTTAAAGAAAAACAATCAACAGTGCTGACAGTAAAGCTACTTTACATCTCTATGCATCACACCATCCTATTTTCCCATAAGTTTAAGAACTGAATGGCTAGATCATCTTGTTGTTACATGTTATGTTCCAGAGCATTTTTGGCCGGAGAAATTTGGGGTGAAGTGCAAACAAAGTAATACAAATCCGAAAAAAAAAAACCTAGGACATTTGGTGTTCCACTGATGGACCGGGCCATCATCATCATCACTACAGCTATGGAGGTCAACCAGACGAGAGTCTGATCCGCTCAGCTTACAAGATGACCCGAGAAAGAACATAGCCAGATTCTTAAAGTCTGCAGGTTGGACATGTTCTTACTCTGATTGTGTGTCCCTGCTGTTTGTCTTTGATAGATGGGTTGGATATCAAATCATCTACAGTACCTTGCAATCTGACCACAGCTCTGGGTCTGGATTATTTTTGGATGGCGTCAGTAAAAACTCCATTAGACCGCCTCCATGTCTCATAATTTATAGGTCATTTATTACCAGAAAATTGATAGAAGCGTTTACAGGACAATAAGGATTGAGGAACCTCTAGTTGTTTTTGATCATGTGTTCATTTTTGCCTCAATCAACGAGGCTTTTAAAGGAAAATGCCTCGTGCTGCTTACCAGAAGGTTATATTAGAGAAAGCATTAGCGAGAAGAGAAAGAATGAAGGGATTTCATGAATGGAAATAATAGAGTATGTTTATTTTAGGTCTTGCATGCTATTGGATCAGTGCTGATTAGTCATTAGGAAAATTCAGAAGTCAATCCAAGCTAATAAACACTTTTTTATTATTATTTTTTTGGCTGATGTTTTTAATTTTATTCATGGCCAATTTAATTTACAAATAACAAACCATCACTAAAGTCGACTCGGAAATTAAGCAGAAAGAAAAAGAAGGGAAATTTTATTTTTGTAACTGTCTCTGGTGCCATTCCCATCACATTTCCATAGCTATTTTCACAACACTTTGGACCTTCGCTGGCTCCAATAAGCAGCTTTCTGAAAGGTGACAGAGATTAGTAACTCTTCTTGGACCATATACAGTGGACTGCATAGCAGATTCCAAGCTCCACAATGACAAGCGGCGCTTCATTTCTGTTCTTGGAGAATTAAATCAGCATTTCCAAAAATAAAGAGGTGCAGAGTTGTTATTCCGGAAGGCTCGAGGAGGCTCAGTGGGACAGCGAAAGAAGGTCATGGTCCCACCCACAGAGGAACTACAGGACGAGGTTAGTTCAAGGGTTGCATCAAGTCTGTCAATCAGATTGCTTTTTTTCTCGGCACTGTAGGCGGTTCTTGGACACATTTGTTGAGGAAATGTACTTCCAAAGCCGGAGGTCTGGGTCGTAAGACAAAGTTGGATGTAACCCAGTCCTTACATTAACTTTAAAAGCAGAGAGAGAAGACGACAGATGGATGCTTCCACTCAGAAGTGCTTTGACAACTTTAGTAAGGAGGTACAGTACATACAGGACTCGCTCTTAACATTTGACACTGTAACTCCATCTCTGAGTTTAAAACAGCCAAGACTCTTCTTTTTAAATTTAAACACTAACTTTAGTGTCTATTCTGTATTTTATGTATAAATTCATTTATTTATTTAACTTCTTTTAATTACTTATTTGACTTCTGCATATGGATTGGCAGCTTGGTAGGACACAAACACACTCAGGCCACTGCTGTTCGACTGCTCGTTGCAGATGTAAAGGCTTTAACTCTTCTGGGACAGCTTTCCACAAGGTTTAGGGTTGAATTTTCGACTATTCTTCTAGAAGCACATTTGTGAGATCAGACACTGATGTTGGACGAGAAGGCCTGTCTCACGGTCTCCGCTCTAATTCATACCAAAGGTGTTTTATCGGGTTGAGGTCAGGACTCTGTGCAGGCCAGTCAACTTCTGGCGCGGATGCTTCATTGTCTCGATGGTTCAGGCCAGTGGTAATGGTGTAATAGTGCGAGCGATCTTTTCTTGGCACTCTTGGGGATCATGGATGTCAACGTGGACCAAAATCTGTATGGAATTGCATCCAGATGTTATACAGAATAATGTAAAGTTACAGACTTGGCTTTACCTGTTACACTGGAGAATTCTTTTATTAATTTAAAATAAGTGTCTCCTTGTGGCCATGTTTTTATGGATCATCTGCTATGTAAATCCCTGTTAGCGGTTACTATAGAAATTATTGTGTGTCAGAATAAGGCCTTGTTCACACGGGCGTTAAATTTTTGGATAAACGAACGCGCTCTGACCGTCCTAGACGTTTATGTTGTGTTTTTTAGTGGCGCTCGATTGACTTCTACACCGGTGTTCGTTTGTCTCTGTCTAACGCCAGCCTGCAGCCCAAATTGTAGTTTGTGTGTTAACCTGTGGGGGCAGTGT
>JAQQZT010000005.1:6119520-6142630 GCA_030068275.1 Clarias platycephalus | reverse complement strand
GTTCAAAGGAGATTAATGCATTTTTTGGACGCCTTCAGCATTCCTTTACAATATAGAAAGAAATAAAAATCAGGAACCATCAGTCCTGGTGTAAAGTGTCTGGTGCGTTAGCGACAGCACGGGGAAGAGGGACAAACAGCTCAGTTTGTTATAACCGCCTTCAGTTCTCAGCAGATGTGTGTGTGTCAGTGTGTGTGTGTGTGTGTGTGTGGGGGGTGGGGGGTGGGGGGGGGAGGAGAGGTGTGTGTGGTTTGGTAATACAGGCTACAAGCCTCCTGATTGTCCTGTATCTTTTGCCTGATGGGAGGGGCCCAAACTGTTTGTGTCCTGGATGGGTTGGATCCTTGATGATGTCGCTCGCTCTTGTAGCGTAGCGCGGTGGATGCGGTGAGCACGTGATCCTATGTGTGTGATCATGCAAATGGTCAAAATTCTCCCATTTTCGACCCAGTTCCTGCTGCGTTCCTCGATATTTTTAGGACGCCGTGGGTGGGTAATGGTCTTCGTCGCATTGTGACGGGAGTCCTAGGCAGCATGTTAACTAAAACTAATTAAATAAATTAACCAAATTAACAAAAACATGGGCGTTCCTTTTTTCAAAACAAACTAAAATTGCAATTTGATCCGGTTAAACAATGTACTTTTTAATATTAAAGTGCAACTGTAGTAAAATACGCAACTTGTTTACATTGAGAACATTGTGTCATTATTTCTGTCTTATACTTTCGACTGTGTAAAAATTAAACACATCGACTTAATTTAATTTCTCAGTAATAGAAATCTATTCAATATATTTTTGTACTCTGGTACGTTTTAGGGCTAGAAATAATGAAGGTGATAATCCTATTTGCTTAAGTGCTTTAAAAGGACAAATTGTAACCCATAACGTCTGTAGCCGTTAGATAAAAGCAGGAGCCGAAAGATCAACAGGAGTTAACTTGTAATATTCCCAAAGAAGCAGATTACTGCAAAGGTCAAACCAGCTGCAAGAGAAGTTCAACAAGCTGAGTAGCGGATTTGTGACTCTGAAGAAGTGCTTCTGATTTCTCAATAATAAAAGATGACATGGTTCTGAGCTTAGATATTTACCCACGAACTTCAAGATTATAATCAAGGTATAGTGCAGGGGAATATTTAATGTCTGCTATGGAACAATGTTCATGTTCACACCTAATGCTCCTCTTGATGTAAAACCCCTGGATGCATTGTATTATCACTGAATACACACCGGTAACAATGTCAGCTCTGATGATGGAGCAAAATGTTTGGAGGAGGCGGGTAATGGGCAGCGCATGTACACGCATTATAAAAATGAAGTTTTAAAGTAATAGAGAATTAGTGAGTTATGCTAAGAATGAACAGTACACAGTGTATTAGATTGTCCGTACATGTACTGGCCATGAAAAACCCGTCTCGTTGTGGAACATTGACATTTTCTCCTGTGTACTGTAGTTAGTTCTAAAGACCACGAGATCTCAACCAGACAAAGTTTTGCCATTTTTCAATTTAACCGCAAAACCACAGCACTGATGACACTTTAACATCCAGTGTTTGATTACAAGTTGATGACTTTTTAGAATAACTTTAAATCCCTTTCATTATATCTGTCATAGCTCTTCAACAACTCAGTTAGGATTTTTGTTGTTCTTAATTGGTTTGACTTCTAATATATGAAACGATCTAGCAAAAAAGAAAGAAAAAAAAAACTCAGTCATGTTGAATTGTCTGGTCAAAAATTTTTCCTGTTTCAGAAGAGTCAAATTATTGGCCTACATCAAGCAAAGGAAACATTACAATGACTGGAATTGGGTTGCCTGGAAATAACCGTGACTGAGATAACTTAAACGTTTTGTTGTGAAGTTATATTGCAGAAAATAGGACAGTAGGAAAGTCTGAGCTATGTTTAATAGTGCAGGTAAGAGCATTTCCACACATACAGTGTGATAAGATCTCATAGGATTGGGACTAAACAGCTGTGAGTCTATAGGAAAACCACTTGTTAGTGAAAATGTATCAGAAGAATGGCTTCAATTTGCTAGGGAGCGTAAAGATTGGAGTTTCATCATGTGATCTGATGAGTCGTACTCAAACTGACCATATTCCAGAGTGATGGGCGTGTCAGGGTACGAAGGGAAGCACGTGGTATTGTTCTGTACAAGCCTCTGGAGGCAGTGTTATGATCTGGGGTCACTTCAGTGGGTCAGGTTTAGACTCAGCAACGTTATGTGACAACAAGATGAAGTCAGCCGAATGTACTGAATGACCAGGTTATCACATCTATGGAGTTTTTCTTTCCTGGATGGCACGGCCGCAGCATCATGAGGAATCATTTTCACATGAACACATTCACATGGACACATTACACTAAGCTAAAGGGAGTCAAATAAAAAAAAAAAACTTTGGCTAGACAGTGTCTTTAAGGACTTTGTTTCGGTAGAGGCGTCAAACTGCAACCCCTGAGTGAGACGTACTGTATGTTATGTTGAACTCAACCACGTCTCCTGTTTACCAAAATAGCAGAAATCTATTATGATTTTGAGCAGAATTTTGTTTTCTAAAATCTTGTGCTGTTCTTCTGCAGGCCAGAATCATAAAGGTTTGCATAAATTAATTTCTCCTTAAGTCAGAGTATCGAATCAGATTCCAAATCAAATAAATAAAGCCGATGTTTCTCATGCATCATCTAGGTCGCTAACTAAGCAAATGAATATTCTGTACCTCTAATAAAGCCAAAAATAGAAGATAAGAAATTAGCTAGTTAATGCTAGATAGCTGGGTCACATTCTTATTAATTGAAGATCAATTGAATAAACAATTAACCCAAATATCTAAAACATATAGGTCCTTAGTCGTCGTTTAAGGAAGTTCATTCTGCCACTTGGCTACCAGAACAGAAAACAGTCTAGATGCACGTCTTCCTCGATCTCTGAAGGATGGTGTACTGCAAGGCAATGCAAAAAATATTGAAGTTTCAGAAAAATCAGGCAACATTTAGAAAGTACAAGTTTACTGTATTTCTGTTAAACAGCATTCAAGCTAATACTAGTCAAATTCCTGAATAGCGTTCTTGATACTGTAGATTCTTCGAACAGATTATCACTCACTCACTCATCGTCTATACCGCTTTATCCTGCATTCAGGGTCACAGGGGTCTGGAGCCTATCCCAGGAGACTTAGGGTATGAGGCGGGGTACATCCTGGACAGGGTGCCAATCCATCACTGGGCACACACACACACACACACACACACACACACACTACGGGCAATTTGGGAACGCCAATTAGCCTAACCTGCATCTTTGGACTGTGGGAGGAAACTGTAGTACCTGGAGGAAACCCACCAAGCACGGGGAGAACATGCAAACTCCATGCACACAGAGACGGGAATCGTCCCTGGCCGGGAATCAAACCTGGACCCTGGAGGTGCAAGGCAACAGTGCTAACCACTACACCACCGTGCTGAACAGATCATAATGTAACTTATTACATTAAGCTACATTAATGTTATAAGCTAATGTAGCTAACCAGAACATTGCAAATCCCGGGTATTTGTTAAGATACCCGGGTTATTTGCAACCACTTATTGTTAACGTTGATCTGGATTATTAGGAGAAGAGTTTTCCATTCATCCACATCCGACTAGTTTTCCTGGACAGCTACACATATAGTCCGAAAATTCATATAAACACATACAATGTGCACGTGCACATTTTTTGAGAAATGAATCTGATGTTTTATGACCCGTGACGTCGCCCTTCACCCTGTCAATTGAAAGATTGCTCGAAAAACAGCCTGGTTCACTTTTGTGCTTTTGTTATTGAAGCCTGAGAAAGGAAAAAAAAAAAAAAGCAGCACTAATGTTTCTTTCCACGGCACAGACACGGTGTTGATGAACCAGACTGTTTGGGTGCAGTCTGGACTTTGATAAAGTACTGACTGACAGTACAGAACGAAAAACCTATAGCACAAGCTGAAAACAACCTAAGCATAAGTCATTTTATTAATTCTATGGTTATGCTGTGTGTGTGTGTGTGTTATGAAGCCCATATGTATAATGACTGTTCATGCTTACAGAACATTTATGTAAAGTAATTTACCTTGTATTAATTGTTATAAATGCATTTAAAAAGCTGTTTATTATAATTAAACGTCATAGCACAGTGGGTGTATTATGTAGAGCGCGGCGACACTAGACATTTTATTATAGTATTGTATATTATAATAGCGTATTTGTATTTAAATACAGTAAACTTCAGGCATTTCATTTCTCAATGTGGTATCAAAGCTCAAAACTACAATTTCAGTTATTTATTTATTTAGAGAGAAACATTTACAACATAAAGTTGTAAAGTTTTGTAGCGTGCTGTAAATATATACTGTAAAGTATGTTGTCAAGTGTAAATGTTCTGCTCTGAATCAATATTTATACCTTATATATAAAATTTATACCTTATATATAAAATATAAATGTTTTTCTGCATTTGGTGGCGAGCAATTTGGGGGGAAAAAAAAAGAAACAGTAGCTCACAGTTCTTGAATTTATTGCCTTATTTTCCTCTCCTTTTTAAAATTAAATTTTTTTTTTTTTAAAGCTCGTCTCTATTCATTGTAGTTTAGAATTGTAATGTTGTAGCATGTAACTTTTGTTACATTTTTTTTTTGTATGGAACCCTTACAACACACTAAAACAACAACTTGGCAAGCATACTGCTTTAAAAATATACAACTGTTGAAGTGTTGTAAAGTTTTTTTGTATTGTAAAGCTGTCACATTTTGTAGTTTGTTGTTTATTTATTTTATAGCATGTTGTAAAGTTACTAAAAATACCACAACCCACCCAAAAAAAACTTTGCAACAACATTCTAAATATATTTGCTTGAAATTAATATATAACTGCAGTTGCAGAGCTGTTAAAGTTTTTATATTTTGTAGTATATTAATACAAGATATACGTGCAGGTTGTCACTTTTTGTACTACACAGTAAAATCCCAAAGTGAACACTTTTAAAGTCCAAATGAGTCCGACTGGACCTATGTAAACAATCCACAGTGGTAATTTACCACTCTAGGTGTAAATTAATTGCTAGGAATTTCGCGGGTGTAGGGCGTAAAGTTTTACCATTTTGTAGTGTGTTGAAGAATGCGGGAACATGTCGTAAAATTGGGAATTTTTATAGCACATTGTAAAGTGGCACCGTTTTGTAATGTGGTGTAACGTTTGGAGCAGGCAGTAAAGCATTACTGTTTTGTTTATGTAAAGTTTACATCTCAGTGTCTCTTACTGCAGTATACAAAAGCATTAGTAATATTATTTGTTAGGGCATTATTTGTTATAATGCAACATGTTAACAATACAATTATATAAATTGTTAGAAATATGTCTATGAAGCTAATAAATTATTATACCTATGGCTGTAACATATGAATGCATTCATAGCTCATTACGAACATGACCTTCACAGAAAGTGTTATAAATATAACTATATAGCATTTTAGGTTAAAGTGACACAAAAGGAGTCCTTGTGATTTAATATTGACTTGGCCAAGAAAATCAAATAATTCAAATTATGACTAAACAAACCCACTGGTTTTTCTGCATTTGGTGACGAGCAATTTGGGGGGGAAAAAAAAAGAAACAGTAGCTCACAGTTCTTGAATTTATTGCCTTATTTTCCTTTCCTTTTTTTTTATTTATTTTTTTTAAAAGCTCGTCTCTAGTTTTGTTCGGGTCTGATGGTCTAGTCAGAGGAGAGGAACGAAGAGGAGGTGTGAGCCTGCTGGTCACTTTGTCTCGTCGGTGATTAACAGCAGGGGTCAGAGGTCACCTGGTAGCACATATCCCTCAGGAAGTAATTTAGTAGAACTCTGATCTTTGGTAAAGCCCTTGCCATGGACAGATATAGAGCGCTTTTATCCAGCTGAAGACCTGGGATTTCTCCTTTCACTGAGGCACAAAAACCCGATCGGTCTGAATCTTCTCAAAACTCTCACATTGAGGATTTTTTTATTATTTTTTTAAATTTTTTATCAACACTATTTATTCATATTGCATTATTTCTGCAAGGTCTTTCTTAATGACCTAACTAAATATGGTTGGACCAAAGTTGAAGGGTCGTTGTACAGTAGAGTTCATAGCTTTTTCCTTTCACCTCATAAATCTCCCAGTTTGTGCTGATTGCACTAGAACACTAGAAAGCTGCTTTCTCTTTCTCTATTTAGAAATCTTGTAAGAATGTTAATTTTGTGGAACTGTTCTCAGAAAAAAACAAAGTCACATGTGAAATAAAATGAAGCTGATAATCCTAATTAAAGCATATATTAGTAGATCTCATTAGTAATTTATATGCACGACTTTAATCAGTGTTCTTCAGTAAACTTAACATGACAACTTTCTTTTCTTTCTTTTTTATCCAGGTGTTTCTTATTCCTGCTCCAGGGCTGTCCTGGCCACCATTTTTAGCTTTTTGAAAAGAAGCAGAAGTAAGAAATAAAACGTAAGTGAATGTGGTTTTATAGAGAAATAGGCAACAGCAGTGTGATGCAAATACTTTTTTTTTTTTTTTTTTTTAAACATATATAACAGCATATTGATATACCACTTATACCACAAATAACACTTACTGTTAAAGCACTTATAAACAGCTTTACTCGCCTCTTTTTTTTGTTGTTGTACGAAATAAATTCTCATCTAAATGTTGCAAAAGGCAAAAGATTAGCATGCTTAGCTAAGGTTGGTTAAAGAAAAGCTACAGCATTTTACTCAAACTGAAAAATACTTATTTTCCAAAATCCAATGAATTTAGTTTTCATGCTTTACTACAGTAGCTTCTCAACAGGCTAGAAACCTTTGCTCATCACTGGCTTTTTCAAGTCTTTTTCCTTCTCGTATGCGCCATAGCGTGACGGCAGTTCCTAGCTCTTCCCATTTCCGCTTTTGACCCCCGTCCATCTCTTTGAACTGTGATAATGAGTTCACTTGCGGTGATCTTCTCCGTATGCTATCTGAAACCCTTACCGTGGATTTCTGTCTTTCTTGGATAAGCCTCAAATCTATAGAGACATCCAGCTGCCTCCAGCTCGTGCTCATCATTCTCATTCCGTTGGGTTTAGCAGTACCAGGAATGTTAAGCGTTCCATCTTTTCTCATTATGATTAAAATTAGCATCAGTCCAGGATGAGTGACTTCAGCCTGGTATTTGAGCAAGAGTGTGAGTGACAGGGGAAAAAGGCCCTTGCTGTCTGTAGGCACTTGGCACACAAGGCTGGCACCGAGCTCGGTGAATGCCAATGCAGCTCGAATTCCCTCGGGTGTCGACTCTCACCGCCGCCGTATGGTGAAAAAATGAGCAAAATGGCAGTTTTGAAATGTGCTAGTTTTTTTTTTTTTTTTTCTCTTTCAGAATCAACCCGCTCAGAGCCACCGAGATGAAAAATGCAACATGTTCTCGGGGGGATGAAAAGGGTTTTGTGTAGTTACACTTTGCTATGGATGTTCTGTCCTTTAGTAAAACATGGCTTTGGATTAGTAAATCAGATAAAGCAATCTCCAGGCAGGAGTAGTTGCACCCAGAGGGATCCTCTGATTTAAAGCTGCTGTAATTAACATTTGCAATCGTCTTAATTCCTGAAAAACTAAACTTTAGTTTATTTGTCGTCCAATGTAACTCATCCAAATGTTTATGTAAAGAAAGTCGTATACATTTTCAACCGTACTTCTATATATTGAGGCCCTCTAAAAGTATTTTAAAAGTCAGTTACGTATGTGGTTTTGCTACACAATGAATAAAGACAATTAATTTTGAGGACAAAAGATGAATCAGACAGTTGATCAGAATTTCAGCTCACATTTCCTGATATTTCCCTTGTGATACTTTAGACCTTAAAACACTGCACCTTTGTTTGTTTCGGGTGATCAAAAATATTGGAACACTGGCCTAAACGGTGTTTCCTGTTGACCTGATCGATTGACCGATGGATCAAAAGAATGTTAACTCTCAATGAAGACTGCTTCGATTTATAAAAACCAAAATCAAGACGAAAGAGTTGTCTATAGGAGAAAAGCAAGCCATTTTAAAGCTTCAAAAGTTGGGAGTAATCAGAACCATTGCACGAGCATTGCGCCTTGCCAAAATGATTTATTTATTAGTTGCTTTGTTTGCTCCTTTACAAAATGAACACGTTCTATTGACTAATTTCAGTAATCTACTGGCGTGAAATTAGAATAGAGTTTCTGGTTAAGCCGCTGCCAGCACAACTAATAAGGTGCTTTCAAATCGCTTTTAGACGCGAGTGTGCTTTGAATCAAGCGCAGTAGAAACCAAAGTTTACCTTTGTGATTGCTAATCAGATTGTGGGTTGAATTTGGCCCACTCGTCTGGTGTGTGACATTTTCTAGTACATCCATGGCTGTGTTAGACTATTTTACGCTCCTATTTTAACAGTCCGATATTATACCACTTCTTTGTGGTATACAAGTTAATTAACCCAGGTCAGAGCTTCCTCAAAGTGTGTGTACTGAATAAATGTTCCAGCTAAAATCCCTCTTTAGATAATGCATTAGTGTCTATGTAAATGAGTTACTTGTAAGCCACACCCCCAAGGGAACAGCAGAGCTGAGCAACAGGCTGAGGGGCTTTCTTATACAGTGTGAGGTCACATTAGGAGGAATTGGTGTGTTGAAGCCAGTACAAAAACGGAAAAATTGCTAAGATGGTGGAATGTGTGGAAACACACACACCTACAGTATATACCCCATCTACATGCCTAAAAATGTGAATCTTGCATAATAGGTCATCTTTAAACGACTAAAGGAGACAAAACCAAATTGAACACTCTATAAAAAAGGAAGGAAAGTGCCAGTTTCAACTCCATATCTGATTAAAAACCAGCAGAAATCAGTTTCAGCTTTTGTATTACTTTGCTGTGTGTGTTTGTGTTAATGTTCTTGCAGTTCAGGATCTCTTTACCCACTTTACTCTTTATATTACTCAAAACCGTGTGTATGCATGCTTTTGTATGTACAGTATTTATATGTGTATACAGTGTGTGTGTGTGTCTCCTCCTGCATGCATGCGTTATTATATGACAAGCCTAGTGGTGTGACTTCCACACCAGAGCTCACCAGAATTCAGACCAAATCATAAACATATCCATCATCCGTGTCTGCATGTTTTCCTAACCGGCTCTGGTCACGACATTGTAATGTTTGGCCCCGGACTCTTCAGCTGTGGCTGGGTGAAAAATGGATGTTAACAAAACACCAGGGTGTGTGAGAGCGGTTCTTACTTGAGTGCTGAATGTTATTGAATGTTAAGATCACATTTCTTTGATTGGAGGTCTGTCCGAACTCATTAGATTCAAAGGGAACCACAAATTACACTGGAAAACGTTTTCTAATTGTATTATTACCAAAAATACAGAGACTAGGTGTTTATGGATATGACATCATAAAGGTTAGGTAATGCACAATGCATGTAATGTTCCTGGTACTCTGGTGTGTAGGTGAAGGTGATCATTTCCCAATAACAGCATGACACAAAGTGTTTTAATCCTTTTATACTATGGCATTTGAACAAGTATAACTTTTATTAATTTAAAAAAAAAAAAAAGCCTTGCCACACAAGCAGTGACTCCTTTGAAAAGCATTAAATAAACATTTCTGTAACATAACGCCTCACCCAATCAATTATTTTATTCTTCTGTTAAAAACTGCGTATACTGCATAACTATTGATATATATGATGGGTTTTACTTGATGCTGTGCCACTGTCATGGCCTGCTACAATGTAAAATCCATCAACACTATCAGATGAAATCAGAATTGAGAATTTATCTTTTCCACTGATTTTGGTTAAGTTCACATTACAAGCCACAATTTTCAAAACAGACATCACAGATACCAGATAGCGTCTTTGCGCACTGTTCTTCATTTTAAACAATGCATACAATTCGAGAAAAAATCGAGTTAGTCAGCGGTGTTCGTTAAGGTCCAGGAGGAGGAAGAAAGCCAGATGCCCCGCTTTAGCTGTTTTAGCAGCTGTTGCTAGCACTGCTACGAAGTCCTCGTGCTAACTGATGATATCAGCAGGTGATCTACGTATGCACAACGTCACGTGAATTCCGATCTGCCCGTGCTCATTCGAGTCACATGACAAGGTATCGGATATGTATCCAGTCTAGGACTACATACTGTACAAAAGTGACTCGGATCCAATCTATAAAAACATCAGATTTGTGCATTCAGACAACTCTAAAAAATCTGATCTGTGTCTCGTCACTTCTGGCTGGTAATGTTAATGTAACTTGTGTATGGGGGGAAAAAAGAATTGCACAAAATACTGTATACATTATGATGCATTGTTTATTGAAGGGCGTTCTCCACTAAAAGCATAAAACTGAAGCCTAAAGTCTTTTTAAGCAAATTAGTTTCTTTTCAGTTTGTATGGTTTCAAGCTACAGTATCATTTGCTAGAACATCTGCACAGGCCGCACACAGGGGAAGCGGTTCTGCATCTGTTCCAGCAACAGAAAAACCCAAACCGGAGATAATTACTGTCATGTTTTCATATTTCACATCGTCATGGGGAGCTTGCGTTTTTGGAAAATGATCAAAACGATGGTTGCGGGGTTGCACCACTCCAAAGTTTGTTTTTAATTTCCTCTCAGAGGGAATAAATACACGGAGACGGATTTACGCTCACATGATGCCGGATGCCGTTTAATTCATGTAGACTGGGGGCAATTAAAACGGCATCGCTCCGCCCACTAACACCTTAGACACTCCTAGAAGGTGATGGTTATGGTTATGATTATAATACAAGCAACCATCCGAAGTTCCATAGCAACCGCCAAGTTGTTACCTAGCAACCCCCTGGAATACCGCATAGCAGTCACCTCTGATATTGTTTCACAGGTTCTGTCAAGCGAACACCATGAACAAACATCTGGTTTAAGATGTAACTCTTTATGCCTCTTTTTTCTTAAAGTGTTTCAGATTTTTCCACAATCGTTAATATGTTATAAGGTATCAATAAACATGTAATTATGGTTTCTATTTTGCCAATAAATAAATAAAATCAGTATTTCATTTAATGTCTGTGACTTTAAAAAAAACAGCTTGCGTATATTTATCTCTCTTTAGTCTTTCAGGATTTGCTTTAATAAAAACAGATGCAAGACATTTATTTATTAATTTTTTTCTTCTCTCACTTAACGATTTTCCTCGACTTCATTGGGGACGTTAGCAGCATAACCTGGCCAGTTCTTTCTGAGAAACTAATTAGCCGAATGTGCAGCTGGGAAATAAAAGAAACACGCGGTTCTCCAGGTAGTGGCAGGAGAACTATATCTCGGGATTTCTTTAGGTGATAACGAGTCGAATATAAGCTGATGACGGTTAGTGTGATCTTCAGTAACATACTTCATCTTGAGCTGATAATGATGGCAGTGTTCTCACTCCGAGATCATACTGATGAACACAGTCCATGAAGTATTTACAACCTGAGCTTCCTGTTCACTCTGTAAAGGTAATTCAGGCATCCAGGTCTCTTGAGTGCCTCATGGTGGTCTCGCTTTGTTGCTCATCCAAGAGGTTTCGGTAACTAACAAGGAGTCCATGTGACATCGCAAGATGAACATGAGACCCGTTTAACAGTTTACACAAGTGAAGAAGTGTGAAAATGATTCCTCGTGATTCCCAGAACCACTCATTTACAATTTGAGCCCTGGAGCACGCCCAATCCTGTTTGTTCAGTACATTCTGACTTTATTTTATTGCCTAATGAAAGCTGCAGCATTAACACTCATATACACACACACACACTTTGGGGAGCTCTGACACCTATGGCAATTTGCTAGAGAAATAATAAAATATGGGACCTTTAAACCAAGAGAGTTCTGTTAAAATATGTAAACGTACTATTACAACCAGGTTTGAGAAAACAGTGGACCAACCCGGACCTGAGCAACTGAAGCAACCCCGGATCAGAACACTGCCTCCAGAGACTTGTACGTATTCTTCCCTTTTGGGTTAATCTGACCTCGTCAAACCACATGACGTTTTTTCATTGCTCCAAAGTCCAATCTTTATGCTCTCTAGCAAATCAAAGTCTTTTTTTTTTTTTTTTTTTTTTTTTGATGATGATGATGATTCTCACTAATACGTGGTTTTCTTATGGACACAAAGTTGTGAGTTCCCATCAGTGTGTGTATAGAAATGCTTTTTTTTTTTTTTCATTATTAAACACAGCTCTGAGTTCTACAGTTTTTACCATGCAACCTCGTTTTTGTCAACTGCATTCATAAACACATCTTTCTGCAAATTTTGATGAATAAGCACTATCTATTCATCCAGTTTGTAATTATGCAATTCTTTACCCAATTCCAGTCCATCTATATGCATATTTGTATACACGTACTGTACATTGCTCTGCTCTTTCTATGTAGTTTCTGTTTTTTTTGAGCGTTTTCCTTTTGACAGGAGCCATGCACGTGCATGCACAACCTCCTAAGGATTTCTGGAATGCTTGAACATTTTGTCCTTTGTTCAGTACATTTTGAATGCAGCAGTGTCGTGTTCTGATCGCTCAGCTTTCGGCTCAGTGGATGCTGAGAATCAAATTGCAAACGCATTGCAAACGCTCCTCAGTGCACGCTTTTCTGGGAATCTGTGATCTTGGGCTAAATTGCCGTTACAGAATAGCAGTAAAACAGATCTGGAATGAGTGACGGCTTCATGATTTACTGTAATAACCAGAATTCCAGAAGCGTACTTACGAGACATCTTGTTTCCATCGGTTACTGATATGCCTTGTCCTTAACCCTGACCATTGTTTCCATCTGCAGCGGACTTATTTCCACTTGCCCCTTGTGATTGGTATATTATACAGTAATTGTGCATGTATATTATTTACACTAATGTCTGAGGTAGTTCCTGTTCACAGCTTTAGAGTTTGGTCATGAGTTATGACAATCAATTTATAGCTGGAACAATAATTCGAGCAAATGTTCTGCATCTCCTTCCGTCTCTTTCTCATTCAAAGTCACATTAATCGACATCCTGATGTACAATAAGTATAACTTTCACACACTTCCTATGTTACTCAACTCTGATCGATCTAGTGCGGCGCGCTGGTAAACCCAGCCCGCGTAGTGTCGTCTGTCTGAGCTGCGTCAGCGTGGACACCGAAGCTGCACTGCTTCCATCAGCACTTACAGCGAAATCAGCTCGATCCTTTTCCTTACCGGACAAATTTAAACTCCACTTGTGCAGAGTCAGAGAGTCATGGACCGGAAAATAGGCAGCGACACCAGCCAGGAGAAGCAGAGCAGTATATCCATCACAGAATCCTAGAGTCAGGGACAGGAGGAAAATAAGTCGACATCAGCTGCAAACAGATCTACAGCCATCCGACACTGGAGTTCGCTTCGAGTGGGAGTTGGAGAGTAAGGTCAGCGCTGATATCTCTATATTGAGTCAAGGGAGGTCATTCAGACCAAACCATAAACACAAAGTCTGGACTGTTTCACACTAGCTCAATTACAGACTGAACTGAGGATAAAAAAAGGTAAAACAAACCAAAACAAAAAAATAATAAAACTGCATCTTTTGCTTTCGGGCATCTCCACATCCTTAGAAATACCTTAAAGGGCATCTGGACATTCAGATGGATCTCATGTGTTTGTGTGTGTATACAAACATAAGACAAAAGATCAAAAAACATCTACATTTTTTTTGGGGGGGTTGGCGGGGGAGGATTAAACAAGCCAATTGTTTGTTTGTTTTTCCGCAAATGTGACCTCATATATGAAGAGCTCCTCCCCCCCGGTTGTTGCTCAGCTCTGGTTTTCTTCGTTGAGGGCGGGGTTTGGCTCAGCAGTAGCTCATTTACATAAACACAGAAACAGTGCATTTGGAGGAGGAGTGAAACAGTGCATTAACTAAGGGGTATTTCAGCTGCTGCATTAACACACACACACACACACACACACACACACACACACACACACACACACACACACACACACACACACACTTTCAGGGAGCTCTGACACCCATGTTAACTTGCTAGAGAAATAGTAAAATATGGGACCTTTAAACCAAGATGTTTATTGGTTGGTTTGTACCTCTTAATAAAGTTTGAAGTGATATTGTGGGATAATGAGGACTAGGCAGGCTGAGGGACAGAGAGAGAGAGAGAGATTATTTTTCTTATCTGCTTATTTTTCAGCTTGGACATCCCAAAGTAAAAATGGAAAAAAAAGAAAAGAAAAAACTGTCACAAAAAGGCGCACACAAGCTCAGGCACCCGCTCATTCATTTTGGTTGAATCTATACGGATGTAAACGAAACTGTTCCATTCTTACATTGCAAATGAAAAATTCACAGCCTGTTTGTTCTCGTTAGAATTGCTGCTCAGGTGTGCGGGGCGATTACACGCGCCACTGTCGGTTTGTTCTCCTGGCCACGTGCATGGTCACATGACTGCAGGGTAGTCAAAGAGACAAAGACTTAATGGCCTAATTAATCCTCAGCTCGTTAGTGGAGCATGGCACAGCTGGAAATCAAGCACGAATCCCTGCTGCAGACCACCTGCGCTACACAATGAGCAGCTTCTGACAGCGTTCGCACACTCAGAGGAGGAACGTCCTCCAGGTTGGAACGCAGCCACGGGAAAGGACACGTGTCTTCCAAAGTACACTTTTAGATTAAAAGGATGTTTTAACAGAATGTTATGCTTTTAGGGAGTGTATGCCCACATTAGCATTTTGCAACACGTACGAGCAACACATGATTCAATCCACAGAAACCGGCAGAACAGCTCCAGAGCTCCTTGTGCAAAAGTTATAGAATTTGTTTTCTATGAATATACAATAAATAAATACCTTATGCAGTGTGACGGTTATTTGTCGGTTGCCAGATAATAGGATAGTGTGTGTACATTTGGCACATGACGTTATCCAGTGCAAGTTACATCTAGCTTTTATACTCCTGAGCAGTTGAGATTTAAGGTCATTGCTTAAGGGTGCAACAGTAGCAGTTTGCTGGTGCTGGGATTTGAACTCATGACCTTCCAGACAGCTAAAGTAGCAAGCTATGTTTGAGCATGTTTATATTAGGGCTCTGGGATCGCTTCAGAGTACAGTCATCCCAAAGTCTGGTTCATGTTGATGAGTGAGAACACAATCATCCCGGGCTCGGGAATCAACAAAGCCAAGTCTGTTTCCGAGCACAACACGACACACCCAGGCACGGATCGTGAACCGTCCCCCAAAATCTCAGTGTGCATCATTCCAGGCTGACCCGTGCAGCCATAGTTGATGAAGCAGGAAGGCAGAAGGTTTTTGCTAGTAATGCTAGTAATGTTAGGCATAGCATGAAGATTGACTTCCTCATTCTAAGTGTATACTGCCACTTGCTGTATCAGAGAGTGTCCATACGCACCCGAGTACAGAGAATAATAATGTGATCTCTGGCCAGCGGGCCAGTGTGAAGGAGGAGCAATCGTTCCTGGGCACGGTACAAATCAGTTGTGTCTAATGTGTCAGTGCCCTTATTGAACTGCAGTCTTTTTTCCTGTCTTATATTGTTCACTTTGTGTCAAGTTTGAAAGTTTCGTAGATGCTTAAACAAGTCGCTCGGTCTGTCCGCTGTGTTTCAATAAGCGTACTGACGTCAGGAGAAACACGCAAAACATGCTGTCTGTGCAAAAGATCTCTTTTTTTTTTTTTATTGTGTACATATATTACTACAAAGAAACATGAAACATTTTAACATGTCTTGGGGAAATCCTCAAGAAGAGAGCATGGAAGTCGTATAAGTGTCCATCCAGAAACGAACCAGGAAGTGAGAGAGAGCATGGATGAGTTAGCATGTTAATATTAGATTAGAGAGGAAAAAGAGTAGGATTAACTCATTTTTAAATAAAAAAACGCTAGCAGTTTGGTAGAATCTGGACCCAGGATAGCCTCGGATTCCTAGTGGACTGAAGTGGATCCCAGAGTGGCTTTTTAATTTGTACATGTTGAGATGCTTTTCTCCTAATCACAGTTGTAAAGAGTGATTGAGTTACTGTATACTCCCTGTCAGCTTGGACTAACCTGGCCATTCCGATCGCTCAGTCAGTCTTCTTTAGTTTTTCTCACTATTCTGTCTAGAGACTGTTGTGTGTGTAAATCCCAGGAGATCAGCAGTGAGAAAAAAAAAACAGAGGATGGTAAGAGAGATTGTTTTTTACGTGGTTATAATATAAAGTGATAACAGGAACATTTGTCTTACTTTACTTTACTTTTTTCGTCATACTTAGATTCACACGTTGTAGTGCATTTAATCAATAAACCGTTTAAACGTGTGACATGTTTTGTAAATGAATCATTACCGGCGTTGGCTGCACTACTAGTGAAATAACACACTCTAAAATAATGCACTTCCCGTATTTTTTATATAACCGCTCGGCCTGGAGTGTGTTATCCTTTACGTACATTAAGCCACGGATTTAAAGAAAAGAAAAAAATCTGCCTTTTATTCGTAGACTGGAAACTAATTACATGCGTGATTTAATGAATCATGATTTAATAAATCATTAAAGTTTTATTTATTGTTTCAGTGATTTCATTCAAATCGAAGTTTTAGCCAATTAGCAGCCCACGCATGTGTGTGTGTATAGAGAAGAAACGGACTGACAGCCTTTAGGAGTCTAATTGAGCATGGAGCTGATTTCGTTCTTCCAGCTCCCTTCAAACCAGGCAGGCTCACCGGACAGATTTTTTTCCCCCTCATTAAGAGCCAAATATGGAGAAGTCGAACAGAGCTGGTTAAGCTCAGAGTGAGAGAGAGGGAGAGGGAACGAGGGAAAGTGATTGATGGAGCACATTTGTGTGTACACTCAACTCCCTCGCACACGATATATATAAAAGAAAAAACCTCCACAGGCTTTCAAGCACTAATCAGTTACTCGTATAAGCACGGCGTCCGCTCTCATTCCGACACAGGTGCTAATTTGTAAGGCCTCTCGCAAAGAGCTTCGTTTATTTCTAACAAATTGCAAATCCCGCGTTAGAAATGCAACTCGTTTTGCACCGAGAACGGTTGGCTGCGGCGAGCAGATCCGCTCCCGCAGAGCCGAACACATTACGTTCTGAACGATTGGTTAGAGCGCTGCTCTCGAATTCCATTTCGAGGCTGACGCGGTCACTGAGGCTTGAAACACCTCATATCTTCACTGCACTGACTTCGAGGTGGAACATGAATGAATCCAAAAATATTGGATTTTTATATAATCTCCAAAAAATTTTTCATTGTCTTTAAATGCAACATTGTTTGAGAACTGTATTATACATGAGAAACCTGCTTTCTCATGATCCGTTATGCTAATGCTAATGATCAGTGTCCTACTGTCCCATATAGTTCCTTTTTGAATCGGGTTCCTCTCAGGTTTCTTCCTTGTGCCTTCTTAGGAAGTGTTTCCTCACCACGCTCTGTTGTAGATCAACCATTATGGAAATTAACTTAACATATTTTTTTCTTTTTGGCAGTAAATCTTTGGATTTCTGTCAAACTGCAGACTTAATCTGTGTATTAGTCGTTCCTTAATTTTTTTTTTTATGTAAACACAAAAATAAAATAATAAATAAACAGAAAATTGCTTGCTTTCTGATTTCCATTTTGTGCTCAAATCAAAGATGGAAAATATGGATAATGAGCGAATCTACGTATCATATATCCTAATTTTTTTTTATATAAAACCAAAAATAAACAAGAAAACAACTTCATAACACAACACTTTTGGCGTCCATAAATCGCATGAAAACCGCCATGCACTTCAGATAAAAATAAAATCAATAAAATAAAACACAGCAGGTGAAAAATCAACTTCCGGTCATGCTGTCTGTGTCTGATGGACAAAAAACTAGAATGGGAAGTCAGCGTCGTTATCAGTTTTACTTTTTGTAAAACTATACCTTTATCAATTTTTCTTAATTTTGGTGTTGGAAACAAATATTAAAAAAACAGTGATTTTTCTTTTTTGAAAAATAAATGAACGAATTATGCATTTCTTTTTCCATCAGAAAAACAAGTATTGTGCACAAGACTTTTTTTCATTTTGCTTTTGGATATGAATATTTAAAACAAAAAACAATGGTTTTCTTTTTTTGAAATCTAATTAACAGAGATTTACTTAGAGTTGTACTTCTGAATGTGGAACAGATTTATTATGCTGCACCTGGCTGTTTCTTTTGTATTTCATTCTGTACAAGGAGAAAAAAATGGGTTGCTTTGCCACATACTTGTTACATATTAGTCTGCTTTAGAGAACCTTAATTATACCTCCTTAAATTTTATATAATTACATTTATGCTAATATAAGTCTTATACGTCTTCAAATTGTCTATTTTTTCAGCTTAGATTCTGCATTCTGACTGCCTGACTTCTCTTTGTTCTGCTCCTTTTCCAAACGCTTCATTTCAGTGTCTGTAACTTGAAGTAAACCACTCTGGAGTGCCCCTTTCGTCATGTGCATTTTCCTAGCCAATCAGAATGCAGGACCCGGACATGGCTGGGGGAAAAAAAAAATTCCCTCCAACCCATATTCTGTCGAACAAATCATATTTGATTTGCAATGACGTCCTCAATGTTTCAGCAATATATAACTGGTTAAAGCACAACTATGAGCTACAGTATCTGCTCATAAGATTTGCTTAAAGCCAAATTTGCTTTTTTTTTGTAAATAAATCAACACTTTATGGTGGGTTTTGACTTGTTTGGGGAAAAAACACTATTGGTCCATTTTTCTGCTTCTGAGCCCTAAAAAAGGAATCTAGATGTGTCCAGAGACAGACACATTTTGTCCAGAGTTCCCTGTTTATTTTGGCTTACACCGTACCATACGTCTTTTTCTGACATTATAGGAATAAGGCTTTTAGTGTTGAGGCACAGCTCGTCCCCATGTTTGTACCTCCCTGTCCTTCACTGATAAGCCGTCGCTCTGCCAGGCGTTGGCTCTGCCGTCATCAATCCCTCCGACCTAGAGTACGGCCTACGTCCTCACTCACGACTTACAGTATTATGCTTTAAGGCTTTTAGTGGATTATATTTCTGTTCATTCAGTTTGTCATTAGATTTGCTGGGGGTTATTTTTTATTAATCCTGCCATATCCATAGATATAAGAATCTGTCTGCACCCCCAATAAAATAAAACAGGCAGTGGTTGCAAAAATGAGCCATATGGCAAAATATATGGAGCTGTGAAGAGACCAATGGAGAAGTGTTTTAATGACTGGGGCTCGCGTCAAGATGAAGCGAATCATGGATTTCTTTAAATATCACACAGAAGCTGCAGGTCTCTGTTAGACAGCTGGAAAAAAAAAATCACTTTCCAGCTCGATAACGGCCCAAAGCAAAACAATGGAATGAAGAAATAGAAGAGGAAGGAGATCAATGTTTTGGAATGGTGCAGTCAGAACACAGTTAAAAAAAGAAAGAAAATCTATTGAAAACCTGTGGAATGACGTGAAGAGGGGGAGGAACAGGGGATCTCCATGCTGTTGCATAGATCTGTGCAAGGAAAAGATCAAGAAGTCAGTAGACTCTTCTTTAAAATGAGCGCTATATTAGTTCGTTAGTATTAGTTAAAGGGTGTGTATTTTGTGCAACATGGGTATTGTGATTTTCTTATAAATTTTTATTTAGCTTTAAACAAGAAATCAGTCTGACTTTTTTGGAGGTGTGTTTATTTTTACATAATTGCCTGTAGTGTATGTGAGTGTGTGTGAGTGTGCGTGCACTACAATGGATTGGCCCAGTGTCTCCTGGGATACAGGTTCCAGGCCCCCCGCGAACCTTTACAGGATAAGTGGTATAGAAGATAAATAAATGAATGAATGAATATCAGCTACATTATTTATGAACGTTGTCCGCCAAGATATTCAGACAGTATGTGCCAATTACTGGGTCCTCGTGCAAAATACTCACCTATGGATACCTTTTCCTCCATCGAGAGACACATTTCCAACAACAACTGCACAACACAGTAGTAACAAAATAGTCTTCATTTATTTTTTTGTAAAGACTTTATGGTGGGTTTTGACTTGTTTGGGGAAAAAAACTCTATTGGTCCATGTGCACACACTTACACCAAAAAAATCTGTAACATTTCAGAGTGTAATGTTAATTTGAGTGTTTGCACTTCATTTCTTTTTAAAACTGAAAGAACACACGAATGATAAATTTTTACAATTTCTAAAAAGTCCAAATATGTCAAACCCTGAAGCTCGTGCAATTTTCTTGAACCTGGGTTAGTTTTTCTCGTGCAGTCTCGTCTCTCTGAGGACCTGTGTGTGCTCGGTCCAGTGTCACTCACTGACACTTTGTTCTAACCACAATATTTCATCGTCACACACCTGCTTTGGGCTGTAAATACACATAAAGCTCAGCTTGATGGCAGTTTTTTTTTTCCATAAAATACAGGTTTTCTGGTCATTGCTGAGCCGAAGCAGTGATTACAGCTTTTACTGTCTACCTCCGACAGATCGGAGAGGACAGAGTGATATAAGGTCTTGAAGAATTATTATTATTTATTTTCATAAAGCACTTTTATCACATTTGATAATTTTCTACTCATTGGAGAAAAGGATCAGCAGCTCGATTGAGTGATTCTTATCTGCAAAGGAATCAGCATCAAATGTGCCAGTGATCTTTTTACGGTGTTGCTTGATTCAGTGTACCCATGGTACGTTTGCACCACTCGGTCTGCCGTGGCAGAAAAACAGAACTGCTGCAGATGTAGCCATGGTTGTGAAGGTGCGTCAGGCCACCTGGGCTACTCAGGTTTATAGGCTGCACAGATGGAGATCAAGTCAAAGGTCTCTACTCTTTACTGTTCTTCATGTTTAGTACAGATTCACCGATTGAAAGTTTCCTGGCTGACTTTTATAAAATGAATTTTTATGTTTAAATTTTTGGAAGAACTGTAACAGATGTCATACACTTAATTACGTGAACTCCAGCAAGTCAATCTAGCCAAAACGATCTATAATTACTTAAAATAAGATTACAACAAACCAAATGTTAGCTTTTTAAACTTATTTCTAGTCAAATGTGACAAAAGCGAATGTCTTGTTTTATTGGCAGATTGTTTTCAGGAATTTATAACACACTCGGAGGACAGCGCTATCCGCTCCTTCCGCTCACAGTTGGCTGTACAGCTGTGATTGATGTAAGAGTACTAAGTGCTTCCCGTCCCTCCCCGCCGAAAGAGCTCGACCCTCTCTTCGGGCCCTCGGCTGCAGGCGGCTACAGCATCACCCGGGAATCCAACTGGTGATCTCTGGATGATAGGGCGAGCACTTTACCACAGTGGGCCCCTTGGGAATTTATTTCTTGAAAGAAGAAAAATTATCTGGCAATAGAACAATCACATTATCACGTGAATTTTTATAACATTTGATTAGAAATAACCCATTTCACTTTCTAAGACTTGATTCTTTTTCAGTGCTTTTTTTTGTGTGAACTGAAAAAGAAAATCCTATACAGACTAGTGGCTAGTAACCGCTATGATTGACGTAAGAGTGCACCTCTCTCCCCTCTCTGAGAGCTCTCGTGGTACAGGTGGGAATAGTGGGAGTCGACCTTGTGATCTCTCCGGATAATAGAGTGAACGCGTTTCTACCGCAGCACTCGGGAGCGCGTGCACAGAATCCGTTATATCCCAGGCTGAGTAGCTGAGCACCAGTCATGGCCGATCAAGCCGCAAATCAATTACGGTCATGGAACGATCGGTCAGCACAACTATAATATTTAGTTTGTAGAGTCGGTTGTGTATAGCGTAAGCAATATTGTCAGTTTTGTAAGCGAGTCCTTGAATTGCTGTTTCAGGAGGAAATACTGTCCATCAGCATCCGAATCAAATCACAGCTAAAGGTGGTGGTCTGGAAACCTCACACGCATAATCTCCATCCAATTTAAACACAACTCTGAATACGAGTTACTTTCCTTTACCCAAACCTTGGACTTGATTCACGTCATCATACTAAATGAGGTTTTGATCTGTTAGTCTTATTAGGTAGCTGAAGTCAGAGCTCAGGGTCCAACATGGTACTGTATATCACCCCTGGAGTAGAAAAGGGAAGCTATGATTGGCGTGCTGAGGGGCCAAACAGTGGCAGTGGTGGAGATTAACCCCACAACGTTCTGATCAGCAACTCAGAGTCTTAACTGCTGGGCATTAAATTCATAAATATGCACATAATTATACATAATCCACTAGTTCACTTAAAATGATGTATAAATAATTTATAGGTTATTAACTTAAGGTGTGTGTGTGTGTATAATCAGTTTTCTGTGTCTGTTGTGAGCTTTTCTGTCATGCCTTTTTTTGCTCACTGTAATGATGTGTAAATCTCATTTCATGCATCATTCCTGTCCAGCCTCCACCCTGCAATAAAGCATGCAGGGAAATTTAGAGGGTTGAGCAGTAAATGTCAAACATTGTAATATGTCACTGGATAAAGAGTGCATTTTAAAAACGCCACAGCTATGTACACACACACGCACACAAAATCCAGCTTGTCTAATGTGTACACCACTTCAGGCTGTTCATCACAGGATCAGAGCAGAGGAGCGTGCACAGCACGGTTGGCTTGTTCTTGGTAAACTGTGGTTAAGCGTTTGGAAATCCCGCGGTGTCTCGCGGCCAGAAAAGCGTACAGAAGTCGACACTTTCGTGACCTTGTTTCTGACAACAAAATTGGTCAGGATTATATTGTACGACCGTAGCAGTGAACCTTCATAGTAAATCAAAATGAGTTATAGACTGTAAGTTCTATTTAAAAATAATAATAGTAATTATTATGATTATTCAAAGCAGTCCAATATATTTAGAGCAGCCGCAGCTTGTGTTGCCTCCAGAGAGAAATAGAAAATGTTTAAAAGGCGTAATTAATTATGAGGATGAGTCAAAAAATAATCTGCACTCCGGTTATTAATACAGTATAACCTCGGATTGTGAGTAACACGGTTTGCGAGTGTTCCGCAGGACGAGCAAAGATTTTTAATAAATTTTGACTTGGAAAACGAACAAGTCTTGGTTTACGAGCACCGAGTATCATGTATCAC
>JAQQZT010000005.1:6087393-6099517 GCA_030068275.1 Clarias platycephalus | reverse complement strand
ACACACACACACACACACACACACACACACACACACACACACACACACACACACACACACACACACACACAGAGTAAGAGAGAGAGACTCGGTTTCTCTGGTCCTTTAGACTAGTGTTCCTGGAGATTGTGCTTTTACTTGTTGTCCTTCTTTATTTGCATAGAGTCAAACTCATTAGCTTTCCACCTTTGTATCTGCAAAAGGTCACACACTCTGAAATAACAACCTGTGGCTCAGAGAGCATCTCCTGTTATCGGCTTGTTAAAGCAACGTGACATTTCTGAAGCTCTTGTAAGCCCCGAGCCACCATTTCTACTGTTTTAGTCACTTTCACTTAGCATGAAACACTGTAAATTTGGGTTCAAGTAAATAACCACAAGAGTTAATGAAATGCCGGTGAGCTGCTTGTACAGGGGCAGCTTCGGGCCTTTTAGAGTGATCCGTCGCACCGGCTGAAAATGATATAAATCCTTGTGCCCCAGAAATAGTTGACTTGTAGTACAGTTTAGGCTTGAGCTCATTGATGATGGTATCGGGAATACTTTCTGTCAAATTCATACCGATTCCGTCTTCCACTGTGGCTCGTGAGTTGATTATATGATTTTAAAGGGAGCTATTATGCAAAATTCACTTTTTTGTAGTCATTTTAAGCCATTCAGATGTGTCTCCTGTGTGTGTGTGTGTGTGTGCGAACATAAAAAATGAAAGAAGCAAGGAAATGGGCCAGAGCTTAAACAAGCCAATTAGATATTTTTTTTCCTATTGTGACCTCATATAAGAAGAGCCCCAGCTGTTGCTCAGCTCTGTTGTTCTCAATAGCTTGTTTTTACAGACACCGAAACCGCGCATTTGGAGGATGAGTGAAACAGAGGGTGGAGCTCTGAGTCCTGTGTTAACTTGTTAAAATAGTACAATATGGGACTTTTAAATGTTCTTGTGTCTGCAGCATTAAGACGAAGAACAAAGGAACTAAGGGGCGTTTTCACATCAGGCAACCGGGATCGTTCCCGAGAACAATTAAACCACAAAGTCCGGTTCATTTTGATCAGTGAGAACACAATCATTCTGCGCTCGAGTCCGCTGAAGAAGGTGGTCTCGAGAACGGTATGACATGGGCACAGATCGAATCAAATATTGAAGACCGTTATACCTGAAAACGAAAGTGGACGGAACATCATTAGTGCTGTCTGCCGTCTCTTTACACAGCCATACTGTAGTTATACATACATAAGTGTTTCTCTTTACATTTTTATTTCCAAAATATAAGTAATATTTAGCATAGCATGAGTAGCATTGACTTCCTCATTCTCTTCATCTCTTACCGATAATGAGGGCTCACAAAGTAACCACATGCACACTGCCACCTGCTGCATCGGAGGGTGAAAATACACGAGTGTACCTGAGTACGGAAAATATAATAATGTAAACACTGGGCAGTGGGGGATCGGGGAGGGGAGTGAAATCGTTCCTGTGCATGATACAAATTATTCGGGTCCCGTGTGAAAATGCCCTAAGTAGACCAAACGTATTCCTGCATGACAGTACTGCTGTGTGCACTGTGTGCTCAATGGGGCGCGTGTTCAGGTTGGAGTGGAAGAACTCAAGCGTCCTGCACAAAGTCCTGACTAAACTCAACCCCTATGAAGACTTTGGGTGTGAACTGGAACTGAAGTTTGCTCATCATCCTAACATCCGTGCCTGAGCTCAGTAGTGCTTTTATAGCTAAAAGAGCACACATCACCACAGCCACACTTTAAAATCTAGGGAGAAATAGCGCAGTGGTTAAGTGCTATCATCCGGAGACTACAAGTTCAATTCCCGGGTGATGCTGTAGCCTGGGGGGGCCTGGAGAGAGCTGATTGGCCGAGCTCTCTCAGTGGGGAGGCGCTCTCGCATCAATCACAGCTCTAAGGCAATCAAACTAACAGGCGTCATACAAGCAGCAGGAGCAGATAGCGCTGTCCTCTGAGTATGTTACGCCGCTCCCTACGGTGCACGAGTGAGCAGTTTGAAAAGATGCGGCTGCCTGCCGTCACGTGGTTATGAAGGGGACATGTGATGTCTACGGCCCTCCCTGACTGGTAGTAGTGCCCTAATGACGGGAGGAATTGAACACGACTATGTTCGGTCCAGTTCTGAGAAAACTTGTCAAAAAATACCCAGAAAAATAATAATTTAGAAAAATTATTAAATCTAGGAAGAAGCCTTTCCAGAAGAAGAGTAGAGTGAATGAAAAATGTCTTGATTGGGATGTTCAATACGGCCACATATGCGTGCACAAACATTTATATAAATATCCATTTTAGGCCACGCCTCCCTCCATCATTTCCCCCCATCGGTCACCATCACCACATCAACAGCATACACTGTTTCACAAGCGATAGTTTTCTCATCGTATGGTTTTTTCAGATATTTCGCTTTAAGCCACGCCTTCTCCGAGTTTAAATCTGAATACCGATACAGTATGTACACAGATGTAGTTAACATTTATAGAGCTTTACACAATAGGCAACAAAAAACTATAATCCCTTCTGAGGATGTGTAGAAGTGAATCTATCCTCATGTTTAATTCATGAGTTTTATATACCAGTTGAGGAATGTGTGTGCATCAGCGAAATTGACCGAGGATGCTAATGCATGCATTTTTTATTTATGTCTAACAATAGAGGGAGGAGTTAGGCCAGTAATTTTCCTAAAGCTTTAGTTTGAACCCGATTTGCTACTTCATGTTTCTTCATGCATATTATTATGATTTTAAATATATTACGTAGCGAGCGCTCAACCCTTAAATGCATGCCACACTGAGGGGGAAAAAAAAACCCGTGAACTTATTCCAGTTCTTATATCTGAGATGAGGCAAGAAATGAAAAAAATTGGCGAATGAATATTTGCATTAGATGATGTGGAATTAGGGTTACTCATGGGTCTTACCCCAAATCCTCATTCGTAGTGCAGTTTGTAGCAGCAGCAGCAGATTTACGAGCAGTACAACGATTATATCATCATATCAGGCGCCTCCACATGAGGGTGTCATAATAAAACTTATTCCCCAGCGCAGCTAAATTCTCTAATCTGATTGGTCAGAGGCACACAGCCTAGACGTGGGCGTGAAAACAAGAAGTTCAGCAAACGCTCAAAATAATCCAAGACTAATAATAAACTGATTGTTTTATAATATGATAATAGGAATAATAATATCTTCTTTTTTTTTTTTTTTTTTTTTTTGGTAATATAAAAAATATGAAAGGTGTCAGTGCTATACAGTATAATGATCACTCTCAGCACGGGAAAGTCTTCAGGACAGAGAAGTTTCTAAATTTGTGAGAAAGACATCTTCAGCACAATTAACAGGAACTAGCTTGTCTTTAATAATAATAATAAAGCATTAAATTATAGCTATGGTAATCATCAGGTACCTCCCGATACAATATCATCATGATACCTAGGTGCTGATTTTGTTTATTGCGATTCTGTGAGTATTACGATTGTATAAATATCCATATGTAACAGGTTGGCAAAGCAGAAAAAAAACAAACCATGGAAACCAAGTACCACCAAACACATAGTGTTGTTTATTAACAGCTTTTAAAGCATGAACTGTAGTCAGATTTACCAAGTTCCTCCTTTTTTCTATAAAAAAAAAAAAAATGGTATACATGAAAACAAAAACATTTGTGCTTTTGTGTTTTAGGATTTTGTTCTTAAAATATGCAGATGTATTAACTATCTATTTACTTTCACAGCACTAATTTAACAGTTATTAATAAACTCCATGAAACGTACATTAAAAACCCAACACTCTAATCCTGTGTGAAAATCTCCTTCGTCACAGCTGAGGGTCTCCCACTGCGTGGTTTGTCTTCAGTGCTGGTTTCCCCTTCTTTACATTTCTTCATCCATCTGTGCACATTGCTCTCGTCGATGATGTCATCGAACATCTCTGTGAACATTCTGTAGCGCAGTAGGAGACCCGGGTTCTAGAGTCAGGTTCAACAATGCCACAGATATGTCGCTTGTAATGGAGACTGTATGTTGAGTTGTGCCTTTAAATAGAGGAAGAGTTACTCGTCCACCAATTTAAACCACCTTGGATGAGTTAATAAAAACGTTATACCCACTTTTGCATTACTTAACGTTCAGCGCTTGTATTTCAGGTATTGTTAAGGGATTGTCCAACTTCACAGATGGATGTAAAATTCATTAACACATTACATCGCACATTTTCTGCTCTCTGTTCTTGTTTGCACACTGCTCATTTACACTTACGAGCCTGACATCGCTGCTAATACACATACAGTACAGTACCGTTTCATACTTCATGTTTTAATCATACCGCTGCTGTTACACCCACACAACATATATATAATTTAAACTTCTATATTCTTACTCTTTTACACCTACGAGTTTAAAGTTTCTTTTTGTACAAACCTGTAAACCCTGTATAATTTATACCTTTCTATATACATTTATTTTATAATTTTAGTAAATATTTAATATTTCCAGCCTAAATTTTTTATATTTTAAAAAATTTCTAAGATTTTTTTTTTTGTTGTTTTATTTTCATTAAAAAAAATTATTTTTTAGTTTAACCCTTAAAGCTCAGAGCCGTTTTAGGGGGGTTTCGCATCATCGTGTCTTAATGATTATATCAAGGCTTAGCAATTGCGCAATAAAGTGTGTTATATTTTTATTGTGGGCTTTTTCAGCACAACCCAGGCAATATGATAAAATTAATTTTATTTCATTTTTACCAAAACACACACGACTGAGCAAAAACTACATAAATTTTTTTTTAATTCAATAGATTTAAAAAAAAAAAAATTGTTGTCAAACCCACACACACACACACACACACACACACACTGATTAATTGTACTCTCTAATGCAATTTTCTTTATTCTAGTGAAACGTTTCTTTTTTAGTTGTGTCGTATAACCACTTCACTGCATGTCATATTGTGTATCGTTGTGTACAATATACAGTATGAGAAATAAAACATGAATTTGAACAAGTTTGCAGAAGGATTTGGATCATCTAACCAGAGAACTGAACAGATACAGAGAGGTGTGTTGCGGGTGTGGCATCACTCTTCCCTCAATTCGTCCGAATCTCTGCATCTCTCTCGCTTGTTAGAATTCCTGTATGTATTTGAGTTATTTTTAATCTTTAAGGCATTCACACTCCCATTCTCTCTCTGTCAATTTCACGCTCACGGCGTTTGATACAGCAGATTAATCCGAGCATTATTCTGTCTGCTCGCTGCATCCTATTTGGCTATCTACAGCAGCGTTGATCAGAAGTGACAGTGTAGAGATGGCTTTGATCAGAGGTCTTATTGAGCTTCTCTCTCTGTCTCTCTCTTTCCCCTGTATGTTTGTATTATGCTGCATTCTAGCTAATCATCAGCCATCATTACAAACAGCCTTCCCATTTTAATTTCCTTCTCTCTGTCTCTCTCTCCCCCTCTTTCCATGACAAACCGAAGCCAATCAATAACACAACTATAATGAAACGTGCCGCCATGCGATTGCTGTTTGCAAAGGATTCTGGGAGGCCATGATGAATTCGAGCTCATCTGTTTAAGGCCGCAGGTCTAATAGAGGTGTCACATTGCATTTGGACGTTTTTACCTCTTTCTGACTGCACGTCACTACTTCTACCCATTACCTCCATGCCTTTTTATTTTGTTCTCCTAAAACCCCGATTCCCGGGAATCTGATTATTATTTTCTATAACAGCCATGACAGTAGTGCAGGCTCATATATCACGCTTTTATCTGTCTATGCTAATAATCATGTTGTTATAAATCAAAGAAGGGCTTTCAGGACAGATTACCATTTGCAGTTTGTCAAAAACACGAGCATTAGAGATGGGGGGAAAATAAAATCAATTCTGTGATGTATCGCTATTCTTTTTGTAGCAATTTATGTACCAGAACACTGACTCCAAAATCATTTTTTTGTAAATTAATTTTAAATTTATGTGCTCACTTTTGAGGTAGTAAAGCATTGCGATTCTTCTATAATCCTGCAGGTGGTGCACTCTAAGCTATTCACGCCTTAGCAGGCAGAACAGTGTCCTGTGTGGTACGAGTGAATTATTTGCTTTTAGAAGTATAAACTATAAACTCTTTTTTTTTTTTTTTTTTTTTTTAATTGAACAAATTAAAAAAGAAATTTTGACAAATTGTATATATGGAGTAAAATGCTTTGGGATACGGTATTTTAGGAAATCATGCATATGGTTTACAGTCGGTTATGTTTTTTTTTTTCTTTTTCTTTTTTAAATATACAGTATATTTTTGTAAAATATATGATGTAAAGTACCTTTTAATTACATTGCTGTAAATGAACATGTAATTGACTTTTCATAGTTCTCAAACTTTATTAAAGCTATACATAAAATGTTTATGTAAATAAGAAAAGAATAATATTTTTCTTAAGATAAGTCCCTTTTCCATTCTTCTTCTTCTTCTTCTTCCTCGTTGTTTAACAGTGATTGGCACCCAGTAAGTTCTCTCCCATCTTCCCGGCCTTTTAAAGCTGATTTTTCAGTCCAGCCTTCCTTAAAAAATGTTAAATGCTTCCTGAACTTGTCTTGTTCTGTGTCTCGAACTCTTCATCTGCTTTATCCTGCACTTCCACCCACTTCTTCTTCTCCACATGTTTCCTCTCGTTAACACTCTGCAACTTTGGTTGGCATCCTGTAGGTTGAATCACCGGCACCTATAGACCTCATCTTTCCTGTCCTTTAAAGCCGATTTTCCCGTCCAGTCTTCCTCAAAAAAACATTAAATGCTTCCTTCCCTAATCCATGACTCTTTCTTCTATTTTTTTCCATTTTCTATATCCATGGAAGCCTAAACAAGCAAATCAGATTGTAATGTTATATAAGTAGTTTAATATGGTACCTTTAAGTACTTAAGAAAACAGGTATTACAATTTTCTTTGTTTCTTTTCTAAGTGTTGACACAAAATATTGCATCATCATATAAAACGAAAAAAAAGAACTTGTTAAACTTGTTAAAGAGATAATAAAACATGGGCCCTTTAAAGTAAAGAAATTATATTCCTTGAAAGTGTTGTTTGCTGAACTGCTGATGTCATAAACCCTAGTATAGTTATGATTTGAAACAGGAAGTGTTAATACTTGTTAATGTTGTTGTATAATGTGACATATAGAGCATTTAAATGAATGTTTAATATGCTCCTCTTTAGCTCATAAGGTGCTGGAAAAAGTTTCGTACTGACTGGATTGCTGGTTTAAATCAGCTCACTGTTTTAAATCTACTATCAGGTGAAGTAGTTATCCAATGCTTCCGTGCTGCTAATGAAATTGAATGAAGTAAAAAAATATATAAAAAACAGAGGTGAAAATCACCCCAGACTACATCAACGACTGATTGTAGCATTAACCCATCTCTAACCATCATTTACTCTGACTAGCGTTTACCCACCACTGACCAGTGATTACCCACTTCTGACTTGCTTTTTCCCCACCTTTGGATAGCGTTTAGTTGCCACTGGCTAGCGTTTACCCACCTTCAACTGACCAGTGTTCAACCACTTCTGACTAGCGTTTAACCACCTCTGACTAGCAGTTTATCCACCTCTGACCAGTGCTTCGCCATTTCTAACTACTGTTTACCAACTTCTGACTAGTGACTCACTGACTTTACCCACCTCTAACTAGCAGTTTTCCCATTTCTGACTAGCATTTACCCACCACTGACCAGTGATTACCCACTGCTTTTTCCCAACTCTGGCTAGCATTTACTTTCCACTGACTACCGTTTACCCACCTCTAACTAGCGTTTACCCGACTCTGACCAGTGTTTCACCACTTCTGACTACCGTTTTACCCACCTTCAACTAACGTTTACTTACCTCTGACTAGCAGTTTTCATCTCTGGCTAGTATTTACTCATCACTGACTAACATTCACCCACCTCTGACTAGCATTTACTCACCTTCGACTAGCGTTTACCCACCTCCATCTACTGTTTCCCCACCTCTGACTAGTGTCTACCCAGTTCTGACCAGTAATTACCCACCGCTGACTTGCTTTTCCCACCTCTGACTAGTGTTTACATTCAATTAATGTTTATCCACCTCTGGTGAGCGTTTAGCCAGTTCTGACTAATGTTTATTGTTTTATACTTTAAATGGTGATTAATAAACTTCATGGATTTCAGCTACATTTATTCCTTTTATGCTTTCATTTTTTAATTCATCTTTTTTTTCCCCCAAGAAATAGTTCAGCTATTCGACCTGAAGGTCGTGATCTGCCTTAGCCTACATCACATACTGTAATTCATAGTTTACCCGCCTCTTTTCTTAACACTACAGCTCTGGCTCCTAATCAACAGTATGCAGCGACGAAAACCACACATCCACAAAATAACTTGATAATCTCTCCTCATGCCAAACCACATGGTTTCCTTTTACTCCCCTACGTTCTTGAGGAGTGAGGTGTGGAGATATTTTGCCTACCTCAAGGATGACCAGAGAAATCCAAACAGAGTAGTCTAAACATATGACCAGGTTGCCAAACTTTTCCCCAAGCTCATAAGCCAAAAGCTTCGCTAATAAATCAGTATGATGATAACAATAGCCTGGATAGTTTAGGCTATTTTTACCAACACTGAACATCGGTACAGAATGGTGCATTTCCTCGAGCGTGCACAAATATATCAAATACTAACATACTGAACATATTTTCAGAAAGAAAAAAAAATAATTTTCTGTAATTTCTCATTATGATTAAACGTAGTCATAACTAAAGTTGGTATTAATATTTAAACAAAAATATTTATCCTGCACAGGGTCACGGGAGGCATGCAGCCTTCCCCCAAGAGACTTCGGGAATGAAGCAGGCTACACCCTGGACACGGTGCCAGTCCATCGCAGGGCAGTCACGCACACATGCACTCACACACTCAGTTTAGGAACGCCAAGCAGCCTAATCTGCATGCTTGTACACTGTGGGAGGAAACCATGCACACTCCACACACACAGACCTGAAGCAGGAATCGAACCCGGACCCTAGTGGTGCAAGGTAACAGTGCTAACCACTAGGATACCGAGTGGTGTTGGTATCAAAGTTAAAATTCTGCTGGCACGACGACCCCTGTTTTGAATATTAATTGGTTGGTGTATTGAGTAAAAGGGGCGGAGCTAGCGACTTTCTTGTTTGAGTTCACAGAAATTTTGCATGAAATCAAGACTCAGAATGTATTTTATGACAATATAATACGACAACTCGGGATAATTTGCATCTTATAAATAAATGCAAACTTTCTTTCTGTGGTGTTTTGCGTTCTGGTAGAGTTTTATGATGGATATTGCGTAGCTGAAAAATCAAAAGAGTTTCCAAATTATGAAGAAAGCATTCCCTTGGAGGAGAGCAGAGTCCCTGCTGTCAAGGGAGATGTGGGTGGGTGTGTGTGTGTGTGTGTGGGGGGGGGTGTGTGTTTGTGTGTTTTAGTACAGCTGGAGGATAAATGTTTAATCGGCCACTTTTTATTCCTCCTGATAAACACTTGAAAGTGTCATAAAATTTCTCCCTCCAGTCAGTGCAGCGTTTGTAGCTGTGGCAGCACGTCACACACTGACATTCAGTTTGACTTGTTTTTCTAAACTAAGAAAGCACGCGTGTGGCTTTGGGAACAGCGCACACTCCTGCCATACTGTCTTGGATGCTAGGTGTCTTTTTTTTTTTTTTTTTTTTTTTTTGTCGGATTTAAAAAACATTTTTAAAACTCTTGGAGTTAAGAAAAAAAGACTTGGCACACACACACACACACACAGACAGACATTTTGCTTTTGATATTAACACCACAATTCCCATATCGGGATAATACTCACAAATCCATCTCAGTTTACTGTTGGAATATTCATGCCGTGGGTTTGAAGCGTCTGTGACCCGTGTGTGGTTCTCCGAGGCAAAGAATAAAAAAAACGAACGAAACCCAACATCAGGGATCCGGCCTTACACACTCAATTAATATCTCATTAGGGGCGAACACTGCGCTGCTTTGAAGTGCCATATGGAGGAAAAAGTGAGGCAGATAAAGCAGATGTTCTATCCATCACCTGCCACACACACACGCACGCACACACAGACAGACGGCATTTGATTGGTTCGGGTTTAATCGTTCTCTTTTACTGCTCAGTGCTTCACAGCAGAATAAAAGCCTCGCACTCCTGTGAGTTTTCAGCAGCTTCAAACTGAACGTGTGGAGAGTTTCTGCTTCAAATAACGAACACCCGAGTGGTGATGTCAGAATATGATCATGTGCTAATACGCACTGATAATATAAATATGATAAAGCAGCGGTCTTTTCCAACTCAAGCGCATCCTAAGGTGTTTTATTCCTCTTATAGTACTACCATTTAAAACAAGTCCTGTTATAACTACCACAGTGCTCCTCAATTCTGCATTCTGATTGGTCAGAAGATATAGATTTATTGCCTATACACACCTTTTGGTGGAGACAGAAGTATTCCCTGATCATGTGAGCTTGTTATTATTTGTACTTTCATACCAACTGAAGGAAATGTTCAGTTAAGAAAGAGTTTATCTGATTATGTACGATCACTCGTGTTGTTCAACAGGTCCAGAGTTACTGACCCCTCCACATACAGTACACACTTGGTGGATTTGGCAGGATTAGCTAATGTGGAATGGACACACACTTACACACCTACACTATAAAAGAAATCAAGCATCTATACTAAACAGGATCTGTACTGGTTTACACCACAATCTGATGACCGCTGTTAAAATGATTGCTATCAATTAATAAAAAAAAACTTGGTTATAGTTAATCACAGTCATAGACTGGTCAAGGTCAATTTTAAAATACTCAGATTATAGTAAACATGCGATGTTGGAATAAAGAAATGCATGACCAACTGGTTAGAGGAAACATTATGCATGTTTTATAATCTCAAACATTAACATTAAACAAATCTTAAATTAAAGTCTCTCGAATGGTTCAGTAAACTCGAATGCCTCAGCAATCATATTGTGTTACATATACTGTCTGCTTCTATAGTGGCGACCATGTCCGTTATCTCCTTTTCTACTTGACTAGCGCAAGTGGCTAGCATATGCTGAGACAAAAGGTCATTCTTCTGTTTTTAACATGCCCGGAGTGATTAGGTGTGCTGTTACACTGAGGTACTTATGGTTACTAGCTGATGTCCAGTCGTCTCCACTAAGTGCAATAAAAGTAGCTCCTGCCAAATGCCGCTCTTTCACAGCGTCCTACGGTAAATCTGTTATTGTAAAAATAGTTCTTTGGTTTTATCCAAGGCTTTTTATAATAAACATGGCTGTTCAAGTCACCTGACGATGTTTCCTCAGTCGTCTTATCATCCCGCGCTAAGCATGCCATTATCATACACTTATGACAGATTGGTCATATGATTATTTTGCATTAAAAATAAATAACGTGTTACAATTTCTAGATTAATCACATGCACATTAATATTGATAGTTAAAATAGAACTCATCTGTTAAATCATTGTATTTCAAGTCTAGTACAGTGGAACCTCGGATTACGAGTAACGTGGTTTACGAGTGTTCCGCAAGACGAGCAAAGATTTTTTTAAATTTTTTAATTTGACTTGAAAAATGCGCATTGTCTTGGTTTACGAGTACCGAGTTTCATGTGTCACGCATGCGCTTCTTGTTTTGATGCCGAGCGTCACGTGATCACAACTGAGCCAACGGTTTCTCTCTCTCTTGCGCTTCGGAATTGTGGATAATCGACTCCCCTGCTGGATCTTAGTGCGCATCTCTCACTGGTATAATCAACATCCGTGCACGCATGTACTGTTTACTATTACACTGTCACCACGTGTGTGTGTGTGTAAAACATATTTGATTTTGTGTTTGAAAGCGCGTGTGTACAGCGTGCGTGTACTGTTTCTTATAACACACGCATGTGCACGTGTAAAGCAAAAGAAAAATCTCATTAGAGGCTAAAAATCCATTTTCTCCCTCTCTGTCGTTATATGTGTGCGTTATATGTGTGCGCACGCGTAATTTGACACCGTGCCGGTTCACACACTCTCTCTCTCTCACCTTTAGTGTGACACACACACACACACAAGAG
>JAQQZT010000005.1:6035858-6053069 GCA_030068275.1 Clarias platycephalus | reverse complement strand
TTTTGGAAATGTGCCAATAGCTTTAGAGGGAAAGAAGCTGCCGTGTGTGTGTGTGTGTGTGTGTGTGTGTGTGTGTGTGTGTGTGTGTGTGTGTAATATACGAACATCAGTAGTCCAACTAGGGACTATAGACGCCAATGGTAACCATTGTATTTATTCCCATTTGAACGACTATGGTAGGACCTTTGGTCAACATTCGGACGGGCAATTTGGAAACGGCAGTTAGCTTAATCTGCATGTCTGTGGGAGGAAACCAGAGGAAACGTACCAAGCACTGGAAGAACATGAGACCTCTGGGGGGTGCTGTGGAGTCTGGATCCTATGGGAGCTGTGTGTTGTGGGGTGGGGCACAGGGTTTTCTGTTGCCTTTCTATGGTGATCAGTTTGATCTTTCTCTAGCAGTGTATGCTGCATTGGCTTTCCTATGGGTTTGGACTGGTTGGCCTTTGGTCCCTGTGGCCATAAGTGAGGAAGAGCCATGATTGGACTGACTGCATGTCATTGTCACTGCTGTAACACTGGCCTCCAAAGAATTCCCTTAATGAAAAAAAATGGCCTGGATTGATCACCAAAGGCATTCTGTTTTTGCAAGATAATGCATGACCTCATCTTGCCCACTGGACCACTTGCACATTACAGGAACTCGGCTTGGAGTTATTGTCACATCCCCCGTACAGTCCTGACCTCACTCCAAGCCAGGAGTTCCTGGGAGGCCAGCGTTTCAGACGTGATGCAGGCAGTCTGATCATGGCTCTGGCGTACTGAGTAAAACGTTTTATCTTAATGGTATCCAAGCACTAGTGAAGCCCTGTGCATTAGAGTAACCGATGATTATATAGATTCAAAAGTCCTGCTTTCACTTTAACGTCCATGTGTATGTGTGTTTATAAAAGTCATTCCCTCCATGTGGTTCGGTCCACATCACTAATGGTTACCATAGCAACATCTGGCTGACCACCCATGGAATTCCATCTTTGATTAAACTCGCATATCCAGGATCACCCAGGAAACACTCTTGCTCTGTCTCACTCCCTGTCTGTCTCTTTCTGTCTGTCTGTCTGTGTCTTGTCCTCTCTCTCTGATTCTGTAGTGTGTGCACTCTACCTTTCCCTTTCTGCCCTTCTATTTCTCTTTTCTCTGTTTTATTTCCGTTTTCTCCCCTTCTGTTCTTTTTCTCTCACAGTATGACTTTGATTTTTTTTCATCCCCATTGCGCAAAATTTCGTGTGTGTGTCTGTAGAAGTGTGAGTGCACGATTGTAATCTGAAGTGGTGATAGCCTCATATCACCTCCTGCTTGCTTTCCTCTCTTTTCTCAGTGATTGACCCTCTTTAAAAGCGAGCGAAAACAAGATCCAAGAGCGAGTAAGTTTAAAGAAAGAGAAAGTGAGAGATCAGAAACACACCTTCGCTGGAAGGTCGTCACGCCGAGGTTGTTCCTTTCACATCTGTGCCAAAAAACACTTTGCTGCCTATATTTAGCCATGAAGCTTTCAGGGTTATTGGCAGTGGTGTTAATCAGATCGTTCCTGCAGTCCACACACACTCGGACGCGCTGAGGCTCGGGGAAAAACAAAAGATAAATGACTTTTGTGAAGTATGACTCTGAAAATGTCTGTCCTTGAATGGGGGCCAGTTACATTCTTTTCTTCACCTCAGTGAACCAGATTAGCGTTGTGTGTTGTTTCATCAGCATGAGCACTTCATTTTCTCTAACAGCAGTTGTTGCGGAAGAATCGTGGGTTTCCATTAAGGCGCTCATCCTAATATGTTAGTGTTTCTATGGAAACAATACGAACAAGGACTTGTATAGTCGCTACTACATGAAAATATTTTGAAGCATCTATAATTGTTAATATAGTGGCATTTATGAAAAATTAGTCGAAGGAATTAGTCTCCAGTGTCTGTGTGTTTTAAGAGTCAGGTGTAAAGCTGTGATTATAATTATTAAAGAGCAGCTGTTCATAGCGAGAACAGGAACTTGTTTTGCAGAATATTTAAATGTATTTTTTTTTTAAATGTGTGCATCCAACATCCTTTTTCAGCTTCAGTTACTAACCTCACACACACACACACACACACGCTATACACACACGCTATACACTATATTATGATGGTCCTTTTGTTACTAGACTTAGTAGAACAAGTTCAGGAGTTCTTAGATCATTTCAGGTTCTGAACTTGAACTTGACATTTATTAATATTTTTCACCACACTCCAAAGCTAAGCACCACTGACACAGTAACACAAAGGTAAACGGAAAAAAAATAAAATAAAATAGTGTGTTTCCAGCTTACTTGGCACCGTTAGCTTTAGTCACACACACAGGGCACTGGCAGAGAGAAAGACGGAGAGATGCCAGGAAACACTAATCAGGTGTGCTGTATTAGTCATTATTTCTCTGGCTCATTCACAAACCCATGAGGTCTGAAGCCTCCTCCTGCTTCAGTGCAGTGAGTAATTTACGCCAATAACGTACTATACAAGAGTCTAATAAATGTATGGAAGAAAACAATCACTTGCAGGTTGGTGTGATGGTGTCCTGACACTTCTTGTACGGCAGCGATACCGTTATAACGTCTTTCGCTTCTTTTTCCTCTCTGTTGGGCTTAAAACAGCTACAGACAAACCCTATAGTCATGCCAATCATTTACAACTTAAGTTCTAGAATATTCCTGTGCCGTCTGGTTAGAAAAACTCCATATTTGTGATAACCTGGTCATTCAGTACATTGAGGTCGTCAGCTGACTTAATTTTGTTGCCACATACAGTAACGTTGCTGAGCGACTGAAGCAACCCCAGATCATAACCCTGCTTCCAGAGACTTGTACAGTGGACACTATGCATGGTGGTTGTATCATGCGCTTCCCCTGACGTGAATTATTTTGATGACGATCCCCGCGAGGTGGCCCACTATAGTTGTTCCCGTAAACATTCTGCGAGTGGAACATTTGATCTATGAAATTCGACGGGCCACTTGTTACCAACTTGCAGAAGAGACTCCTCTGTCTGCGGGAACTGTACACACAATCATTCACCAATGATTAACACCACTGGTTAACACCGCTTGCACATTACAGGAACTTGGCTGGGGGTTATTGCCACATCCCCTATTCAGTCCTAACCTCACTCCAAGTCATTTCCACATGTTTTTTGTCCAATAAAGGATGTCTTGGGAGGCCAGCGTTTCAAATGAGAAGCCGTCAGTCTGAAAAAACTGTCTACCTTGATGGTATCCATCAAGTGCATTAGTAGCAGGGGATTATATAGAGAAATAAAGGGAGATTTTACTCTCATAATTATATTCTATTATTCTACACCATCAAAAGTCCTGCTTTGACATGAACACCTCTCATATTATATAAATCTGCTACATTATTTAATATAAACATCTTACCTTGATAGTATAGCAGCCAGTATTAAGAAAGAATTCAGCAGCAATGTGATTTCAGCAGTAAATTTAGACTAATGACGCAGGCATGATATTCTAAATAAATGATTAAGACACAGCTGAGTTAAGCAGTGAACAAAACACCAGGGTTACATCTGTGTAAAACTTTGATGTGTTGAGACAAAATCTCCAGCTGCGCAAAATGTTCGAGAACAAGTTAGACCCTTTAGAAAGGTATGAAGCTCAAACCACCTCATAGTAAAGAGTCCACAGGCCAACAGTGTGCTCTAGTGGCTGTATGGATCAGCAGCAAGTGTGGGACATCTTGATAAAGTAGCAGAACTTGGTCTCTCTTCTTAGTGGTTAGAATTACGTACGAAGGTTTTACATAGGAAGTTAAAGAAAATGAAAAGGTTTTTAAAAAGGCTTACTCCTGTGTTGCATAGACATGCTTTCATAATAATGATTATTACAAGCACAATAAATTATAATGAAACTGGTTCACTATCTTACTGGAACCTGTCCACCTGAACTGTTATTACTCGGATTTAAATGCATCATTCAAAGGGTAGTTCTTGATTTACTAAAGGTCTACAGTAGGATGTTGGGAAATAAACATATAGAATATATAATGATGTGTGGTCTGGATCTAATTCTAGCAACTGGTTTGATACAGTATTATTATTATTATTATTATTATTATTATTATTATTATTTATAATATTCTTTAGATTTTTGACCTGTCCAGAAAAAAAATACCTTGCTTATTAGAAGTTGGGATGGTAAAATGCAAACCATAAAGGATCATACTGAATCAGTATAATAAATATGACATAATTGCAGGAAAAATTGCTTGTTTGAAGTTTGTTTGGTGTCACAAGTGTAAACAATAAAGAAAAATAATGTTTAAGTAAAAAAATAATGGGTTCTGATGATAAACTATGAGATTAATTTACCACAATAATTTAAATTCACAGCGATAATAATAATTAAATAATTAAAATTGTATTAATAAAAACATGACACCTGATTGACGAAAGAGACAGCACAAAGGCATTGTGGTTAGCACTGTGGCGGCCCACCTCCAAGGATTAGCATTCGAATTCCGCCTCAGGGTTTCCTCCAGATACTCAGGTTTCCTCCCACAGTGGATAGACATGCAGATTAGGCTGCATTAGACTCCATTTTCAAGTTGTCCATAGTCAGTTGTTGAGTGTTCGTGCTTGTGCTCTCCAGTGGATTGATATCCTTAACAGCTTGAGCTCTCACTGTCCCAGTCCCAGTGTAGCTACACGGTTATTTTAAAAAACAGTGTTTCTTTCTTAAAAATGAAAAAAAAAAAAATAATATGCTGTTTTCCCTGTCCACATGTTGAAAAGGAAGTGTCTAGACATCTTCACCCTGGAAGTTGATCCCCAATAAAAGGTCAAAATACATAGAAAACCCTAGCTTTAAAAAAAAATTACCTATGGAAATGCCCTCAGATTTGTATGACAATAAAAACTAAAATGAGTGAAATTGTGGTCTGTTGTTTCATAGAAAAGTAATGGAAGAGCTGCTTGTTATTCACTAACACACACGCCAATCATTCCTTCACTGTTTTATTAATGTTGCACCGCTTTGTTTTGTTGGTAAAACAATTAAAATCAAAATTTATTTAATTAAATACATACACCTCTAAGCAACGTGGCCCCCTTTGTACTCTATCCTGTTCTATTGGAATCTACTGACTTCTAAATAGCACTTTCTTTATTTAGTCCTAATGACTTTTTTTTCTTTTTCAGAATATGCCTGGACTGCATAATGGACTCCAACAGCACAGAGCCAGGTCAATATCTGCCCATAGGCAGTCTGGGAACACCGGCTTACCCACAATCCTCTCCATGGCCACTACTTCAGAGCATGGCTAACACCAACACCTCTTTCCTCCAGGCCATTCTGAACGTCAGTGCTGTTTATGTGGTCAACACTAGTGATGGGAGATTGGAGAGCAAGTTTGATCCTCTGGGTGGCCATTCATTATGGCAGGTGATTCTCATCGTCCTGTTCACAGGATTGCTCTCCCTCATCACCATCATAGGCAACATCCTGGTCATCGTCTCATTCAAAGTCAACCGGCAGCTCAAGACTGTCAACAATTATTTCCTGCTCAGTTTGGCCTTCGCCGACCTCATCATAGGGGTCATATCTATGAACCTGTACACGGCATATATAGTAATGGGGCAGTGGGCCATGGGAAACTGGGCATGCGATTTCTGGTTAGCAATAGACTATGTGGCCAGCAATGCATCCGTCATGAACTTGCTGGTGATCAGCTTTGACCGGTATTTTTCCATCACACGGCCACTTACATACCGTGCCAAACGTACTACCAAGCGTGCAGGATTGATGATTGGCCTGGCTTGGCTCGTATCTTTAATCCTCTGGGCCCCAGCCATCTTGTTTTGGCAGTATTTTGTGGGAGAGAGGACAGTTCCCCCTGACAAGTGCTACATCCAGTTTCTGTCCGAGCCAATTATTACATTTTGTACAGCTATGGCAGCCTTTTATCTTCCTGTCACCATTATGAGTGTACTATACTGGAGGATTTATAAAGAGACTGAGAACCGCTCTCGGGAACTTGCAGGACTTCAAGGGTCAGGAGGATGGCTGGGGGGAGCAGACCGGCCTCGTTTCCGCATCGCTGCCACAAGGGCGAGCTCTAAAAACTGCCGCAGCTTAGAGCTCAGCCAATCAGCACAGAGACAAAAGTCCCTGCTTGGACTTTCAGGCCACTTTTGGAAGTGGAGAGCTGGTGCTGCACCTGGAATCCATAGTGGAACTGAGGTGGAACAGACCAGCTGCGACACCTGGAACAACAACGACACTGCTGATCATTCTGCCTCATCCGAGGAGGAGGAGAATGCACCACCTACAGCACGCGCTATCTTCTCTATTGTCCTCAGCTTACCAGGCATGAGGGCAGCTGTGAACTCCCAGATCAAGTCCCCTGAGGAGTTGGGCAACTCCGAAGAAGACCCACTACGAGGAACAGCAGAAAGCAACAACAAAAATGACAGTCTTTCGTGTTCCGTCAGCAATGGCAAAAAGCGATTTGTCACTAACGCGGCCGATGTGCAGTCCATGTCTGCCGTTCAGGCTACAGCCACAAGCGCTGACACAACCGATGCTACCACCAACAAACCTGCCCCCATTCCTATATCTTTCAAAGAGGCAGCTCTGGCAAAGCGTTTTGTCTCTCGAGCAAGGACACAGATCACTAAACGTAAGCGCATGTCACTAGTGAAAGAGAAGAAAGCTGCCCAAACTCTCAGTGCCATTCTTTTCGCTTTCATCATAACGTGGACACCTTACAACATCATGGTGCTCATCAACACATTCTGCAACGGCTGCATCCCGGAATCCCTGTGGGCACTAGGCTACTGGTTATGCTACGTTAACAGCACGGTTAACCCGATGTGCTACGCTCTGTGCAACAAGACTTTCCGCGGTACTTTTAAAATGATCCTACTATGTCGATGGAACGAGAAGAAAATCAAGCAAAGCTTTCAGCAAAAGGAGTCTGTCCGTTTGCACAGGAGTATACACGGAGACTCTACGTAGCATCGCTAGCCTGAAAACATGGATGAAATCTGTGGGTTTAGTTTGCACACTGAGATATAGTGAAGCTGTCGACTCCAAATTGGAGCAGAGATTTGGCTTTGGGTTATGAAGTTCTTACGTTAATTGGAGCAGTGCTAGAACTTGTTTAAGTTCTTGCTTGGTTCGAGATTGTGACCTCTATTCCACACTGTGACTTTAATAGTGGATGATTTGCAGAGGACCTGATTTCAGACAAGAGGACTTCCCTTAAACTTAACATCAATTTGTTGTTAAATGAATTATTTGAGTTATAACAAGTTGGTTTCTTTTCTCGTTTAGTTTTTTTGTTTGTTTTTTTAGATGTATCAGTAAACTGCATGTATATTTCAGGGATGGAAATTGACTGTTTTGGAAAGAATTCATGTAAACTAAAACATTTTTGAAAAAAAGAAAAAAGTATTAATTTGTAAATGTACCTCGAGGTGAAGTGATTTATCTGTATATAGAGTTTGGCTGTTTTGGTGAATATGTCGTGAAAGAAGGTCTTGCATCATCGTAAGATCTCGGTGTATTAATGTTCTTGTTTAAACTGTAATTTACAATCAAAAAGGTTTAAAATTTAGATTTTCCGCACTATTGATACTTTTTTTCTCAGAACCTGACTCTGGTACGTGATAGCGTGACTATTGTTTACATGACATGTACAGTACATAGATTACTAGTGCTTTATTTCGCATATTCTCATTATTTGTACTTCACTGAGATTCCTTGTGTGTAAACAGCAACCACAAGGTGCCTGTTGATCCAAATATCTTTATGTTTGGGTAACTATGTAATTTCACTGTGTTTATTATACAGATCTTGGTCCAGCTGTTGAATTGGGTTGTTGTGAAACTATTTGCTTAGTATTTTTTTGGTCAGTTTAGTAAAAATAAATAAATAAATGAATAAATAAATAAAAACGCAGGTCAGCGTTACTGGGTGAACTTTCATTGCCCTCTGGTGGACACATTGTGATCCTACAGGTCACTCATTTCCTGTGTTTCAATAAAGGTATAACAGGATAGTTCGTCCACTTTCCTAAAATACACTTAACTTGCTCTAAAATAAATTATTGTATGGTGCTATGATGCTTTCATACTTGGCTTTTTAGCACTCCCCAATACCTTTTACTTTTTATCGTTTGTTTGTCCAAAGCACAGTTTTGCTTATATTAGGAAGAAGAAAAAATATTCTACGTGAAAAAAAAAAAAAAGAAATTATATATATATATATATATATATATATAGATTTTTTTTTTTAAATAACCCTTAAATAAATTTGAAACAATGCCAGATTTATTAAATTTTTCTTTTTTGTTTTCATTCTTATTCTGAAACAACAAAAGGACAATGATTTAAATTATATAATTAACAGTGAATACTCACGCAGATGAGATCACTTCCTCTTCTTAATTACATTAATATAAAAGCAGCTATAAGTACTCATTGTCTGACTTTCTCTTGACATTAACAAGATACAAACAGCTTTACATAGTTAGGAAAACCACAAAGCACAAACTCTCCTGTCCTGAAAGCCTTTCAGCGATTTAGTTCCAGCTTTAATTCTGACTGTTACAAAGCGCTGGACACTGGAGACTCCTTTCATAATTGTACATAGACATCTGACAGAAAACTGATTCATCATTAGACTATTATTTTATTTTATTTTATTTTATTTTTTACAAAAAAAAAGTGTCTACCACGCAGGTAACTAGCTTTTAACATAGAAAAGATTTTCTTCCTTTAATGTGGAAACGTGCCTCCTCTTGCTAAAGCAGCACTTCTGTCAAATTTTCATTATTGGGTGTAATTACTGGTGTAAATGCTGGTGCTTTAGTATAAATTGAGCTAATTGTGGAAGTTTTTCATTTTTTTCATTTGTTCAGAATAAAATCCACATTTTGACACCAAGCCTAGTTTGATTTGTGTGCACAATTGTGTATGGTGTGTAAATGTGTGTGTGTGTGTGTGTTTGAGATCGAGAATGAGAAAAACAGATATTACTCATGGTCTGGTGTAATAGAGGAGACCATGTGATGGGAAGCTTTCCTTCATGTGACCGAAGACACAACTCAGCAAAAGGATCTTCACAGATACTTGTTTTGTGTTTCGACTCCAGTCAGGATGGATGTTTGACTCCAGAGGATGCTGTTTGTTTCCTTTTTTCCTCTTCTTCTCTTTTAGGTGGCTGAAGTGAAGGTTTCAATCAGCTGTCTGAAACAGTTGAGTTGATCATATGCTGCTTTAAACACACAGTAAGTCAATACAGGGGTTTTTTTTTTTTTTTTAATCATTAAAGACTGTAAAGTCAGGTTCTTAAACATCAGGCTCTTCTATGATATCAATTCCATGTGATGATCTTGTGAGAATAATGTCTTTGTTTGACTTGCGTTGAAAGTTCCCATTAATTACCATATTTATTTATAGTAATTATTATTATTAATGATGATAATAATAATAATAATAATAATAATACATCTTTAAAAATTGGTGTTCGGGTCAAACCAGGACTTTTGATGCAGAGTAACAGAGCACAGTTTTGGAAACCTCCTTTATTTCTCTATATAACCCCCTGCTACACTATTGATCCCAGTGCATCAAGATTTCTCAGTACGCCAGAGCCATGACCGGACTACCTGCTTCACGTCTGAAACACTGGCCTCTCAGGAACTCCTGGCCCAAACGTGTGTAAATGGCTTAGTGCGAGGTCAGGACAGTACGGGGGAAGTGGCAATAACTCCCAGCCGATTCCTTAATGTACAAGTGGTGATGGTGAATTTGTATGCAGCCTTTATTTACCAGAAATTTTATCCCAAGTCCCAGTTTGACTTAAACGGCACTCTTATAATTTATGTACAGCAGGTGAAACAGTATAATAATTGTTCAGACTTTAATAGATAAACATAGGGTTCTTACTTTTCTGTAATACTTTTTGCTAATGTGCCTGAAATTGATGTGGAAAAAAAACATTATTTTAACATGATAATAAAATCACATTCATTTATTCATTCATTCATTCAACAACAAATGTTGCTAGTTTAGAATGTTGCTGGAATTGTGACATATTTATGACCTATTAGATTCCTATGTATTATACCACAATGCTGTTGAATTCTGATTATTCAGAACTTGTTAATTCATTTTCCATAACAGCAGCTTCGACGTTAGCGTGCTTCTGTGAAGTGAATGTTTCTGTTGATGCACTTGTTCTAGTGTATTTTTGTTTCTATAGCAAAAGGGAACTTGTACAGTATGTAAAACTTCACATAATCGAAAACGTATTTTGAAAGGAAACATCTGTCAAGTGTAACTTGGAATTTTCTGCCAAGTAAAACATCCTTTCTATGAAAAACTCTGTGTGATGACAATAGGAAGAAACCTTGAGAGAAATCAGACTCAACAAGGAACCCATCCTCATTTGGGTGATATCAGATAGATATGGCAGCGATTGAATTGCGGTCATACTGTGTGCTGAGAGTTCGGTATAATGGGAGAAAAATGGACATTTATGCCTTTTAAGATTTTTGTAAATGATGCACAAAATATTTTATATCTGCATTTAATACTTTTTCCATTGTATGCACAAAACAATTTTTTTTAAACTTGCCAGAATGGATTTATCTTGTTTTGCAATAAAAAGAAATATTAAAAAAAAAAAACATCATATGTAGTGGTGTCCTAAAGAATAGACAACATAAGACATGTATTATAGTTCTTTTTGTACACAAAACAGCCTAATTTGTTTCACTAAGGCTAAGGAGTTGTACCAGTTAACAGTAAAACTGGTAATGTAATGATCATATTCAGCTTCATTGCCTGGGTCAACTTTAGACCTAAATTGGAATTTTATTAGACAATACAGTCAAGAAACCGTTTTCTGTACATGATCGTCAGGAAGCAATCAAGCAGGCATGGGTTGAGTATTTGACACCAGAGGACTGCCGACGCCTTTTTTGACTCCGCAACCGGATTCAGCAAGTTTTGAAGTATAAAGGACTTCATGCAGAATATTGATTGTTGTATAGGTATTATATTGCAAAAATATAACTCATGACTGTCATAATCTTCAAAATATAAGAATGTAATAAAAAAAAAAAAATCACTTTTGTCTTAATAATTTGCCCACTATTGTATGGTCTTGTTTCTACATTTGAAGACTTTTGCCTGGGGCTTTCATATGGCATTCATGTGACATGCTCTTGTTTTTTGTTTAAAAGGAAAAAGGAGACGGGTCCAGGCATTAGAGTCTCCACTGGCTTTTCATTTTTCCTTCTTCCTCACGGACTGAACAAGTGAACATTCATCCCCAACAACACCTCAGTAAAAGGTAGAGAGAGAGAAACTAGAGCTCACTTTACATTAATACAGTAGTTAATTTGCGTAGTTAAATGCACTGTATATAGCTATATATTTTTTGATCACTATGTAACCCTTTATCTCTCTGCATGTTTTTTGAGCTGAGGATTCTCTGACTGTGCTAATTTGCAGTTTGTGTATATACAAGTGTGTCTGTTTTGTGTGATACAGGATGCAGACCATCCAGACTATAGAGACCCAGTTTCCTTTGTTGCGTGAGATCTTCCACCCTTCTCCTTTCAGCCACCAAGAGAGAGACAGGAGAAAAAGCAGCCTCACAGGACTTATCAGAAAGCAAAAACAACTCCAAAGAGTGTCTGATTCTAAGCTCCAGTCACGTAGGGATTTACTGGGTCACCCTAAGTATCCCCGGTCCAGCCGGTCATCCAGCATCCCAGGATGCGGATCCCCGAATCGTGCTCATGCCCGAGTGAAAGAAAGGAATCAAGAAGGAGAGAGAGAAAATTCAAAAGAGATAAATGAAGATCCACCCCCCTTCATGTCTTCCCTCGTTGCGTCACAGGTTACATCATCGCAACAGCTGCTCGCAACCACAAAGAGAAAGGGTGAGGGATTACAGTGTGAGGGACAGAAAAAGCCAGAGAGTGTGAAGCAAAAATGGCACAGAGAGACTAAGCAGGAGAGGCAGAAAAAGCAGCCATGTCAACCAGAGAACAGTCATGCACAGCATGGCCTGATCGCTAAAGGGGTTCGCTTGCTGAAGAACATGGGTAACCAGGAAGCCAAGCAAAAGAAGGCAGGTACATCCAGGACAGAGTCCATCACAGACAGTCATGGATTTGATTACAAAGAAGCAGAGGGTTCCAGAAAGATCAAGAAGTCTCAGGATAAAGTTGGGAAATCGTCTGCTGATTTGGCTGAGAAGAAATCCAAAACCGAGAGCTCCAGGAGTTCGGTCTTCTCTAACATGAACATCCGGAAGGGAGTTCCCCGAAAGGCAGCATCCAGAAAAGATGTGGGGATTAAAGAAAATAATTGTGGAAGTAGTCTTGGTGATGGTAGCATTTTAAAGGAGGATATAGGAAGCCTTTTACCTGACAGTGATCCGGAAAAGAGTAAGCACGTTCCAGGAAGTAGACAGCCATCTGTGGATATGGGTGTGGAAGATGGGATAGAGGACAGCAGCAATTCTGGGTCTGAAACTGATCTCTGTAGTTTCCATTCAGCCTCTGAGAATCAAGATATGTTGACGGATATCCAGAGGACCATCGGCCTACAGCAGTGGTGCAAAGGAGTAGGGGAACAAAAATGTCCAGAAGTAGGGACACCTGAGATGATCCAGGACCTGGAGATTGGAGTAAAAAGTAAAGATGAACCTCAGATAGCTGTGACTTTAATGGAATCTTTGTCCTCCGCTGCAGATGCAGATTCTGAAAATATACCAAGTTTTGAGCGCTCCGGTGGCACCAAGATTTTCCATAACCATGTAGTTACACATGCTACCAAAACAGAAAGCGACTTCGACATTCAAACTACTGTGATGACTAGTGCAAAACCAGAAACTAGCCAAAGCAATCAGACTAATTTAAGCAAAGGAACCAGTATCGCAAGCATCCAGGACACATTGACAACAAGTGTGTCCTTTGAGAGTGCTGAGGAGCATCTAGAAGAAGATTCATCTCTCTCATCCCCAATTGAGGAGGATCTCCAGGGAAACACCACCCTGTCTCAGAGTTTGAATATTAGCACTGGCTGTAATGAGCAGCTGACTTTCCTGTCTCAAAAGAGTGTCAGCACTGTGGATCTCATTATGACATATGATGAGGAGCACAATGTCTTCATGGATGGCACAAGGCACAGCAGTTCCACTCAGAAAAGGAGGAAGAGTACTGGTACTTCACTTACCCCATGGCTGTCAGAGAGCATTGTGGATCCAGGATCACAACCTCACAGAACCTTGAGTCCTGGGGTCAAACCATACCCTACCATCCACCCATCTTATGTGAAGACCACTACTAGGCAGTTGTCTTCTCCTCCACAGTCACCTTATGCCACTCCTGCTGAAACCCCCATGCGTCTACGCAAACTTAGCCAAGACCTCAGCTTGAGTCAGGGGTCACTCGGTGTTGAGCGATGGCAGACAAAGAGACAGCGTTCCTGCAGCATTGCCAGCCCAGCAGGTTTCTATGGTAGTTGGTATCAGGATCTAGACAGCTTTCCTGAGCTTTTCCAAAAAGAATTTCACTCTTTCAGGAATCAGCAATCAACAGCTAGAAGCACATTTCAAGATGTATTCCTAGGTGAGATGGCTCTTGGTACTAGATTACTAGATGAACGAGGAAGTTGCAAGATAGAACACTATTGAGATCTTTTAAAAATGTATAATTTTAGCAGGTAACAGGAGTAGCAGGTCCTCTGTTAATCCCTGAGTTCAGGATATTGTCTGTTTTCCCTCTGTACGTGTAGGTTTCCTTCAGGTTCTCACCTGTTTCCAAAATGTGGACTGATTTTCCATCCGAGTCCAAACCTGACTATTTATCTTATATAGCATGCAATCAGGCGGCATGGTAGTGTAGTGGTTAGCACTGTCGCCTTGCACCTCCAGGGTCTGGTTTCGGTTCCTGGCCAGGTTCGATTCCCGTCGCTGTGTGCATGGAGTTTGCATGTTCTGCCCGTTCTTGGTGGGTTTCCTCCGGGTTCTCCGCATTCCTCCCCAGTCCAAAGACATGTAGGTTAGGTTAATTGGTGTTCCCAAATTGCCCGTAGTGTGTGAATGAGTGTGTGAGTGAGTGTATGTGTGTGTGCGCTCTGCGATTGATTGGCACCCTGCCCATGGTGTTACTCTTCAAAGAACCACTTACTTCTCTTCATGTGACTTACACTTTCATCAAAAGTAAAGTACATATAACTAGAGGCGGGCAACACACACAAATCCCTTACGCTAGGTAAAATATTACTCAGGTCAAGGTAAAAGTCTTCTATTACCATTTCTACTGGAGTAAAAGTGCAAAAGATCTCACCTTCATGTTTTCCTAATCATGTTTTCCTAAAATAAGGTAGAAGGTGTTACCTAAAGCTTGGATTAGCGCCCTGTAGCCTCTCTCTCTCGCTCTCTCTCTCTCTGAGAGAGACCCAGTCTGCTACCATTTCCGCTACTGATTTCAAACACATGGATTTAACGAAGGAAAGGGTAATTATGCATATAGTCAGCAGATGGTGATGTTCTCACTTCAAATACTACACACCATGTCATGCAGAAATGTAGTGAAGTAAAAAGTACTGATATTTGCTCCAGAATGTAGTGCAGTAAAAGTAAAAAAAAAAGGTAGAAGTAAACTACAGATATGTGAAATATGTACTTAAATACAGTAAAAAGGTAAATTTATTTAGTTACCCTGCGTTTGGCACAGGGAACAAGTGAGCAAGTTTGAGGCTTGAGCTCTTGAGGTAGCATGGTTCTGTTTACATTTGTACTTCATCCCCTTTACCTGGTATCTGCTAGGTCATAAATGAGAACCCTTATTTCATCTCTCTCTCTCTCTCTCTCTCTTTCAGGTCGTACTCTTTTAGAAAGATGCTCAGCTGCTGATTCTAATGGTGACGGTGAAGAAGTCGAGAAGATTTGTTCATGGTTTCTGGCTACGGGAATTCTCCAGCCCTTCAACGACTCTCTCGGAAAACCAATCACAGGAAGCGATGCGGTTTGCAAGCTCAGCTTTAACGTAAATATTTCATTTTTATTGATTTTATTGTCCTGAATTCATTTCCAGTTTGAATCATGAACGCCACCTCATCATTACTTCTCTTGTAGGCGAATACCAGCTGTAAACTTGCTTAAAAAAGCTTAAACTAATGTTACTATGTCTAATAATGTCCATGTAGCTGTCGGTCTCGTTAGAACAGAAACTAGGATTAATCATAATGACATCACTTTTGACTCGTGAAGATTTATATCCAGGACATGACAACTGTTTGCCTTTGTGAATTATATCTGATTATTTCTTAGGCTAAATGTTTAGCTGAATGTGCATGCGCAAGAAAGTGTATGTGTGTGTGTGTATCTGCAGATAATTTTTTGGTAAGTGATAAAATAAGGCAGGCGGCTGCTGAAGCCTTGAGCTAAAATAAACCCTGTTTTCGCACATCATTAAACACCTCAGGACACTCGGGGCCTGGGGGAAGAAAAGTGATTTTGAAAAGTGTGTGTGTGTGCGTGCGCGCACTCATGCTCATTTTAATGAAGGGTGCCAATATTTTTGCTTATATTCATGAATCATTATGTGACTGATCATAGCAGCAATAACTGCCCTTATTACTTACTTAATCAGAGCTGATTTGTGTGTGAACAAATGAGCTCACACACACACACACACACACACACACACACGAATTTGCTAAGCTCATTACATAAATGCTCCATGTGATCTGTTCTTTTGATTCTGCTTGTTAAGCGACGTCTTTAGCTGGCATGATGCCAACTGCCGTTTCATGGTTTATGGTCATCATTATGACGTGTGAGGATTAAAGAAGATTTAGTTTCAGCGGTTGTCCCACATTCTTAGATGTGAGTTTTAAAGTCAAGCCCAGGAATATAGAGTAAGACATCTTAGTTTGTATAAACATTTCTGGTGGGGTTTCCAAGAATTAATAATAGGATCACAATAATATAAGGCAGGAAAATCATTAAAGTTAACATTATACCATTTGTCATCAATTTTAAATAATGACCTAGAAGAAAAATTATTTAAGAGCTAAATCAAGCCAGCAAAGCATCATGAAGATGCCAAGGCACAGATATGGCTTAAAGTGATGTGTTGAAAAATGGTGTAGTCCTATTCATCTTAAAAAAAACCTGAATTACTCAACTTGGCAAAAAGATCTGAGAGCACACCAGCAGAGGTCGCTCTTCCTTTTAGATAGACATGTTTTAAAGAAAATCCCTACATTCCCATATTAATATTGATTTGAATTATTGTTTGCACACTGTCCTTATAGTGTTTATTTTCTAAAACTCTCTCTCTCTCTCTCTCTCTCTCTCTCTCTCTCTCTCAGAAAGCGCAGCTGTACACATGGGCTCCACTCGGTCATCCTGAGGCATGGGCACCGGGGCGATTACAAGCCCTCTGGCCTCCAGCCTGTACTACAGCCCAGGTGTGTGTGTGTCGTTATTAATTCATTTATTTATAGACTCATTTAGCTTCTACTATATATATATTCTGTACACACAGTGTATCCGGAAAGTATTCACAGCGTTTCACTTTTACCACATTTGTTATGTTTCTACAACTTGATTGGAGTCCACCTGTGATAAATTCAGTTGATTGGACATGATTTGGAAAGGCACACACATGTATATATAATGTCTCACAGTGCAAGTCAAAGCTCAAACCAAAACATGGAGTCCAAGGAATTGTCTGTTGACCACAGAGACAGGATTGAATCGAGGCACAGATCTGGGGAAGGGTACAGAAAAATTTCTGCAGCATTTAAGGTGCAAATGAACAAAGTGGCCTCCATCATCCATAAATGGAAAAAGTTCGGAACCACCAGGACTCTATGTAGAGCGGGCCGCCCGGCCAAACTGAGCAATCCAGCAAGAAGGGCCTTAGTCAAGGAGGTGACCAAGAACCCGAAGGTCACTCGGGAAGAACTCCTGCGTTTCTCTGGGAACCTTCCAAAGGAACAACCTCGGCAGCACTCCACTATAGAGTGGAGCCACTCCTCAGTAAATGGCACACGACAGCATGCCTGGAGTTTGCCATAAGAAAAAAAATATATTTATATATTTATATATATATAAAATTGCGGCACGGTGGTGTAGTGGTTAGCACTGTCGCCTTGCACCTCCAGGGTCCGGGTTCGATTCCCGTCTCTGTGTGCA